>JAVKPL010004628.1:0-22595 GCA_032173675.1 Gastrolobium villosum
AACTTCACCAAATCCATTTCTTTTGCATTTATTTTATTCATCAGTTCTCGACAAAATTCTTTTTCCGTCGAAAAACTTCACAAATTCAATTTCTTTTGCAATTATTTTATTCATCAGTTTTCGACGGAATCCATTTTCCATCGAAAAACTTCACAAAATCAATTTCTTTTGCATTTATTTTATTCATCAGTTTTCGACGGAATCCATTTTCCATCGAAAAACTTCAAAAAATCAATTTCTTTTTCATTTAGTTTATTCCTCAGTTTTCGACGGAATCCATTTTCCGTCGAAAAACTTCACAAAATCAATTTATTCTGCATTTATTTTATTCATCCATTTTCGACGGAACTCGTTTTCCGTCAAAAAACTTCACAAAATCAATTTCTTTTGCATTTATTTTATTCATCCATTTTCGACGGAATTCATTTTCCGTAAAAAATCTTCGACGAAAACCATTTTCCGTCGAAAAATATCACAAAATCAATTTCTTTTGCATTTATTTTAATCTTCAGTTTTCGACGGAATCCATTTTCCGTCGAAAAATTTCACAAAATCAATTTCTTTTGCATTTATTTTATTCATCAGTTTTCGACGAAATTCTTTTACCGTCGAAAAACTTCACAATATCAATTTCTTTTTTTCATTTATTTTATTCATCCATTTTTGACGGAATCCGATTTCCGTCAAAAAACATCACAAAATCAATTTCTTTTGCATTTATTTTATTCATCCATTTTCGACGGAATTCATTTTCCGTAAAAAATCTTCGACGGAATCCATTTTCCGTCGAAAAACTTCAGAAAATCAATTTCTTTTGCATTTATTTTATTCATCAGTTTTCGACACAATTCTTTTTCCGTCGAAAAACTTCAAAAAATAAATTTCTTTTGCATTTATTTTATTCATCCATTTTCGACAGAATACATTTTCCGTCAAAAATCTTCGACGGAATCAATTTTCCGTCGAAAAACTTCTCAAAATCAATTTCTTTTGCATTTATTTTATTCATCAGTTTTCGACGGAATCCATTTTCCATCGAAAAACTTCACAAAATCAATTTCTTTTTCATTTATTTTATTCATCAATTTTCGACGGAATCCATTTTCCGTCGAAAAACTTCACAAAATCAACTTCTTTTGCATTTATTTCATTCATCAGTTTTTGACAAAATTATTTTTCCGTCGAAAAACTTCAGAAAATCAATTTCTTTTTCATTTATTTTATTCATCTGTTTTTGACGGAATCCATTTTCTACCGAAAAACTTCTCAAAATTAATTTCTTTTGCATTTATTTTATTCGTCAGTTTTTGACGGAATCCTTTTTCCATCGATAAACTTCACAAAATCAATTTCTTTTGCATTTAGTTTATTCATCAGTTTTCGACGGAATCCATTTTGCTTCGAAAAACTTCACAAAATCAATTTATTTTGCATTTATTTTATTCATCCATTTTCGACGGAACTCGTTTTCCGTCAAAAAACTTCACAATATCCATTTCTTTTGCATTTATTTTATTCATCCATTTTCGACGGAATCCGTTTTCCGTAAAAAAATTCACAAAATCAATTTCTTTTGCATTTATTTTATTCATCCATTTTCGACGGAATCCATTTTCCGTCGAAAAACTTCACAAAATCAATTTCATTTGCATTTATTTTATTCATCAGTTTTCGACGGAATTCATTTTCCGTCAAAAATCTTCGACGAAATCCATTTTCCGTCGAAAAAAATCACAAAATCAATTTCTTTTGCATTTATTTTAATCTTTAGTTTTCGACGGAATCCATTTTCCGTCGAAAAATTTCACAAAATCAATTTCTTTTGCATTTATTTTATTCATCAGTTTTCGACGAATTTCTTTTTCCGTCGAAAAACTTCACACAATGAATTTCTTTTGCAATTTATTTTATTCATCCGTTTTAGACGGAATTCGTTTTCCGTTAAAAATCTTCGACGAAATCCATTTTCGTCGAAAAACTTCGCAAAATCAATTTCTTTTGCATTTATTTTATTCATCCATTTTCGACGAAATCCGTTTTCCCTCAAAAAACTTCACAATATCAATTTCTTTTTTTCATTTATTTTATTCATCCATTTTTGACGGAATCTGATTTCCCTCAAAAAATATCACAAAATCAATTTCTTTTGCATTTATTTTATTCATCCATTTTCGACGGAATTCATTTTCCGTAAAAAATCTTCGACGGAATCCATTTTTGTCGAAAAACTTAACAAAATCAATTTCTTTTGCATTTATTTTATGCATCCATTTTTTACGGAATCCGTTTTCCGTCAAAAAACTTCTCAATATCAATTTCTTTTGCATTTATTTTATACATCAGTTTTCGACGGAATCCACTTTCCATCGAAAAACTTCACAAAATCAATTTCTTTTGCATTTATTTTATTCGTCAGTTTTCAACGGAATCCATTTTCAATCGAAAAACTTCACAAAATCAATTTCTTTTGCATTTAGTTTATTCATCAGTTTTCGACGGAATCCATTTTCCGTCGAAAAACTTCACAAAATCAATTTAATTTGCATTTATTTTATTCATCCATTTTCGACGGAACTCGTTTTCCGTCAAAAAACTTCACAATATCCATTTCTTTTGCATTTATTTTATTCATCCATTTTCGACGGAATCCGTTTTCCGTAAAAAAACTTCACAAAATCAATTTCTTTTGCATTTATTTTATTCATCCATTTTTGACGGAATTCATTTTCCATCAAAAATCTTCGACGGAATCCATTTTCCGTCGAAAAACTTCACAAAATCAATTTCATTTGCATTTATTTTATTCACCAGTTTTCGACGAAATTCTTTTTCCGTCGAAAAACTTCACAAAAAGAATTTCTTTTGCAATTTATTTTATTCATCCATTTTAGACGGAATCCATTTTCCATCGAAAAACTTCACAAAATCAATTTCTTTTGCATTTATTTTATTCGTCAGTTTTCAACGGAATCCATTTTCCATCGAAAAACTTCACAAAATCAATTTCTTTTGCATTTAGTTTATTCATCAGTTTTCGACGGAATCCATTTTCCATCAAAAAACTTCGCAAAATCAATTTCTTTTGCATTTAGTTTATTCATCAGTTTTCGACGGAATCCATTTTCCGTCGAAACACTTCACAAAATCAATTTCTTCTGCATTTAGTTTATTCATCAGTTTTCGAAGGAATCTATTTTCCGTCGAAAAACATCACAAAATCAATTACTTTTGCATTTATTTTATTCACCAGTTTTCGACGAAATTCTTTTTCCATCGAAAAACTTCACAAAAAGAATTTCTTTTGCAATTTATTTTATTCATCCATTTTAGACGGAATACATTTTTCGTCAAAAATCTGCGACGAAATCCATTTTCGTCAAAAAACTTCACCAAATCCATTTCTTTTGCATTTATTTTATTCATCCATTTTCGACGTATACGTTTTCCGTCAAAAAACATCACAATATCAATTTTTTTGCATTTATTTTTATTCATCCATTTTCGACGGAATCCGTTTTCCATTTTCACAAAATCAATTTCTTTTGCATTTATTTTATTCATCCATTTTCGACGGAATTCATTTTCGGAATTCCATTTTCCGTCGAAAAACTTCAAAAAAGCAATTTCTCGAAAAACTTCACAAAATCAATTTCTTTTGCATTTATTTTATTCATCAGTTTTCGACGGAATCCATTTTCCATCGAAAAACTTCACAAAATCAATTTCTTTTGCATTTATTTTATTCGTCAGTTTTCAACGGAATCCATTTTCCATCGAAAAACTTCACAAAATCAATTTCTTTTGCATTTATTTTATTCATCAGTTTTCGACGGAATCCATTTTCCGTCGAAAAACTTCACAAAATCAATTTCTTTTGCATTTATTTTATTCATCCATTTTCGACGGAAATCATTTTCCGTCAAAAAATTTCACAATATCCATTTCTTTTGCATTTATTTTATTCATCCATTTTCGACGGAATCCGTCAAAAATTTTCCCGTCAAAAAACTTCACAAAATCAATTTCTTTTGCATTTATTTTATTCATCAGTTAATCTATTTTCCGTCGAAAAACATCACAAAATCAATTACTTTTGCATTTATTTTATTCACCTGTTTTCGACGCAATTCTTTTTCCGTCGAAAAACTTCACAAAAAGAATTTCTTTTGCAATTTATTTTATTCATCCATTTTAGACGGAATTCATTTTCCGTCAAAAATCTGCGACGAAATCCATTTTCGTCGAAAAACTTCACCAAATCCATTTCTTTTGCATTTATTTTATTCATCCATTTTCGACGGATTACATTTTCCGTAAAAAAACTTCACAATATCAATTTTTTTGCATTTATTTTTATTCATCCATTTTCGACGGAATCCGTTTTCCATCAAAAAACTTCACAAAATCAATTTCTTTTGCATTTATTTTATTCATCCATCCAGTTTTTCGACGGAATCCATTTTCCGTCGAAAAACTTCAAAAAAGCAATTTCTTTTGCATTTATTTTATTCATCAGTTTTCGACGGAATCCATTTTCCGTCGAAAAACCTCACAAAATCAATTTCTTTTGCATTTATTTTATTCATCCATTTTCGACGAAATCCATTTTTGTCGAAAAACTTCACAAAATCAATTTCTTTTGCATTTATTTTTTCATCCATTTTCGACGGAATCCGTTTTCCGTCAAAAAACTTCACAAAATCAATTTCTTTTGCATTTATTTTATTCATCCATTTTCGACGGAATCCGTTTTCCGTCAAAAAACTTCACAAAATCAATTTCTTTTGCATTTATTTTATTCATCCATTTTCGACGGAATTCATTTTCGTCAAAAATCTTCGACGCAATCCATTTTAATCGAAAAACTTCACAAAATCAATTTCTTTTGCATTTATTTTATTCATCCACGAAATCCATTTTTGTCGAAAAACACAAAATCAATTTCTTTTGCATTTATTTTATGCATCCACTTTTTACGGAATCCGTTTTCCGTCAAAAAACTTCACAAAATCAATTTCTTTTGCATTTATTTTACAAGTTTTCGACGGAATCCATTTTCCATCGAAAAACTTCAAAAAATCAATTTCTTTTGCAATTATTTTATTCATCAGTTTTCAACGGAATCCATTTTCCATCGAAAAACTTCACAAAATCAATTTCTTTTGCATTTAGTTTATTCATCAGTTTTCGACGGAATCCATTTTCCGTCGAAAAACTTCACAAAATCAATTTCTTTTGCATTTATTTTATTCATCCATTTTCGACGGAATCCGTTTTCCGTCAAAAAACTTCACAATATCCATTTCTTTTGCATTTATTTTATTCATCCATTTTCGACGGAATCCGTTTTCCGTAAAAAAACTTCACAAAATCAATTTCTTTTGCATTTATTTTATTCATCCAGAATTCATTTTCCATTTTCGACGGAATCCATTTTCCGTCGAAAAACTTCACAAAATCAATTTCTTTTGCATTTATTTTATTCACCAGTTTTCGACGAAATTCTTTTTCCGTCGAAAAACTTCACAAAAAGAATTTCTTTTGCAATTTATTTTATTCATCAGTTTTAGACGGAATTCATTTTCCGTCAAAAATCTGCGACGAAATCCATTTTCGTTGAAAAACTTCACAAAATCAATTTCTTTTGCATTTATTTTATTCATCAGTTCTCGACAAAATTCTTTTTCCGTCGAAAAACTTCACAAAATCAATTTCTTTTGCAATTATTTTATTCATCAGTTTTCGACGGAATCCATTTTCCATCGAAAAACTTCACAAAATCAATTTCTTTTGCATTTATTTTATTCGTCAGTTTTCAACGGAATCCATTTTCCATCGAAAAACTTCACAAAATCAATTTCTTTTGCATTTAGTTTATTCATCAGTTTTCGACGGAATCCATTTTCCGTCGAAAAACTTCACAAAATCAATTTATTCTGCATTTATTTTATTCATCATTTTCCACTCGTTTTCCGTCAAAAAACTTCACAATATCATTTCTTTTGCATTTATTTTATTCATCCATTTTCGACGGAATTCATTTTCCGTCAAAAATCTTCGACGGAATCCATTTTCCGTAGAAAAACTTCACAAAATCAATTTCATTTGCATTTATTTTATTCATCAGTTTTCGACGGAATCTATTTTCCGTCGAAAAACATCACAAAATCAATTACTTTTGCATTTATTTTATTCACCAGTTTTCGACGAAATTCTTTTTCCGTCGAAAAACTTCACAAAAAGAATTTCTTTTGCAATTTATTTTATTCATCCATTTTAGATGGAATTCATTTTCCGTCAAAAATCTGCGACGAAATCCATTTTCGTCGAAAAACTTCACCAAATCCATTTCTTTTGCATTTATTTTATTCATCCATTTTCGACGGATTACGTTTTCCGTCAAAAAACTTCACAATATCAATTTTATTGCATTTATTTTTATTCATCCATTTTCGACGGATTCCGTTTTCCATCAAAAAACTTCACATAAGCAATTTCTTTTGCATTTATTTTATTCATCAGTTTTCGACGGAATCCATTTTCCGTCGAAAAACTTCACCAAATCAATTTCTTTTGCATTTATTTTATTCATCAGTGTTCGACGGAATCCATTTTCCGTCGAAAAACATCACAAAATCAATTTCTTTTGCATTTATTTTATTCATCCATTTTCGACGAAATCCATTTTTGTCGAAAAACTTCACAAAATCAATTTCTTTTGCATTTATTTTTTTCATCCATTTTTGACGGAATCCGTTTTCCGTCAAAAAACTTCATAATTTTCATTTCTTTTGCATTTATTTTATTCATCCATTTTCGACGGAATCCGTTTTCCGTAAAAAAACTTCACAAAATCAATTTCTTTTGCATTTATTTTATTCATCCATTTTTGACGGAATTCATTTTCCATCAAAAATCTTCGACGGAATCCATTTTCCGTCGAAAAACTTCACAAAATCAATTTCATTTGATTTATTTTATTCATCTGTTTTCGACGGAATCCATTTTCCGTCGAAAAACTTCACAAAATTTATTTCTTTTGCATTTATGTTATTCACCAGTTTTCGACGAAATTCTTTTTCCGTCGAAAAACTTCACAAAAAGAATTTCTTTTGCAATTTATTTTATTCATCCGTTTTAGACGGAATTCATTTTCCGTCAAAAATCTGCAACGAAATCCATTTTCGTCGAAAAACTTCACAAAATCCATTTCTTTTGCATTTATTTTATTCATCAGTTCTCGACAAAATTCTTTTTCCGTCGAAAAACTTCACAAAATCAATTTCTTTTGCAATTATTTTATTAATCAATTTTCGACGGAATCCATTTTCCATCGAAAAACTTCACAAAATCAATTTCTTTTGCATTTATTTTATTCGTCAGTTTTCAACGGAATCCATTTTCCATCGAAAAACTTCACAAAATCAATTTCTTTTGCATTTAGTTTATTCATCAGTTTTCGACGGAATCCATTTTCCGTCGAAAAACTTCACAAAATCAATTTATTCTGCAATTATTTTATTCATCCATTTTCGACGGAACTCGTTTTCCGTCAAAAAACTTCACAATATCCATTTCTTTTGCATTTATTTTATTCATCCATTTTCGACGGAATTCATTTTCCGTCCAAAATCTTCGACGGAATCCATTTTCCGTAGAAAAACTTCACAAAATCAATTTCATTTGCATTTATTTTATTCATCAGTTTTCGACGGAATCTATTTTCCATCAAAAAACATCACAAAATCAATTACTTTTGCATTTATTTTATTCACCAGTTTTCGACGAAATTCTTTTTCCGTCGAAAAACTTCACAAAAAGAATTTCTTTTGCAATTTATTTTATTCATCCATTTTAGACGGAATTCATTTTCCGTCAAAAATCTGCGACGAAATCCATTTTCGTCGAAAAACTTCACCAAATCCATTTCTTTTGCATTTATTTTATTCATCCATTTTCGACGGATTACGTTTTCCGTCAAAAAACTTCACAATATCAATTTTTTTGCATTTATTTTTATTCATCCATTTTCGATGGAATCCGTTTTCCATCAAAAAACTTCGCAAAAGCAATTTCTTTTGCATTTATTTTATTCATCAGTTTTCGACGGAATCCATTTTCCGTCGAAAAACTTCACCAAATCAATTTCTTTTGCATTTATTTTATTCATCAGTTTTCGACGGAATCCATTTTCCGTCGAAAAACATCACAAAATCAATTTCTTTTGCATTTATTTTATTCATCCATTTTCGACGAAATCCATTTTTGTCGAAAAACTTCACAAAATCAATTTCTTTTGCATTTATTTTATTCATCCATTTTTGACGGAATCCGTTTTCCGTCAAAAAACTTCACAAAATCAATTTCTTTTGCATTTATTTTATTCATCCATTTTCGACGGAATTCATTTTCCGTCAAAAATTTTCGACGCAATCCATTTTCCGTCAAAAAACATCACAAAATAAATTTCGTTTGCATTTATTTTATTCATCCATTTTCGACGAAATCCATTTTTGTCGAAAAACTTCACAAAATCAATTTCTTTTGCATTTATTTTATTCATCCATTTTTTACGGAATCCGTTTTCCGTCAAAAAACTTCACAATATCAATTTATTTTGCCTTTATTTTATTCATCCATTTTCGACGGAATCCGTTTTCCGTCAAAAAACTTCACAAAATCAATTTCTTTTGCATTTATTTTATACATCAGTTTTCGACGGAATCCATTTTCCATCGAAAAACTTCACAAAATCAATTTCTTTTGCATTTATTTTATTCGTCAGTTTTCAACGGAATCCATTTTCCATCGAAAAACTTCACAAAATCAATTTCTTTTGCATTTAGTTTATTCATCAGTTTTCGACGGAATCCATTTTCCGTAGAAAAACTTCACAAAATCAATTTCATTTGCATTTATTTTATTCATCAGTTTTCGACGGAATCTATTTTCCGTCAAAAAACATCACAAAATCAATTACTTTTGCATTTATTTTATTCACCAGTTTTCGACGAAATTCTTTTTCCGTCGAAAAACTTCACAAAAAGAATTTCTTTTGCAATTTATTTTATTCATCCATTTTAGACGGAATTCATTTTCCGTCAAAAATCTGCGACGAAATCCATTTTCGTCGAAAGACTTCACCAAATCCATTTCTTTTGCATTTATTTTATTCATCCATTTTCGACGGATTACGTTTTCCGTCAAAAAACTTCACAATATCAATTTTTTTGCATTTTTTGTTATTCATCCATTTTCGACGGAATCCGTTTTCCATCAAAAAACTTCACAAAATCAATTTCTTTTGCATTTATTTTATTCATCCATTTTCGACGGAAATCATTTTCCATCAAAAATCTGCGACGAAATCCATTTTCGTCGAAAAACTTCACCAAATCCATTTCTTTTGCATTTATTTTATTCATCAGTTCTCGACAAAATTCTTTTTCCGTCGAAAAACTTCACAAATTCAATTTCTTTTGCAATTATTTTATTCATCAGTTTTCGACGGAATCCATTTTCCATCGAAAAACTTCACAAAATCAATTTCTTTTGCATTTATTTTATTCATCAGTTTTCGACGGAATCCATTTTCCATCGAAAAACTTCAAAAAATCAATTTCTTTTTCATTTAGTTTATTCCTCAGTTTTCGACGGAATCCATTTTCCGTCGAAAAACTTCACAAAATCAATTTATTCTGCATTTATTTTATTCATCCATTTTCGACGGAACTCGTTTTCCGTCAAAAAACTTCACAAAATCAATTTCTTTTGCATTTATTTTATTCATCCATTTTCGACGGAATTCATTTTCCGTAAAAAATCTTCGACGAAAACCATTTTCCGTCGAAAAATATCACAAAATCAATTTCTTTTGCATTTATTTTAATCTTCAGTTTTCGACGGAATCCATTTTCCGTCGAAAAATTTCACAAAATCAATTTCTTTTGCATTTATTTTATTCAGTTTTCAGTTTTCAAAATGAATTTATTTTGCAATTTATTTTATTCATCCGACGGAATTCGTTTTTTACCGAAATCCATTTTCGAAAAACTTCACAAAATATCAATTTCTTTTTTTCAAAAAATTATATTTCTTTTTTTCATTTTTATTCATCCATTTTTGACGGAATCCGATTTCCGTCAAAAAACATCACAAAATCAATTTCTTTTGCATTTATTTTATTCATCCATTTTCGACGGAATTCATTTTCCGTAAAAAATCTTCGACGGAATCCATTTTCCGTCGAAAAACTTCATAAAATCAATTTCTTTTGCATTTATTTTATTCATCAGTTTTCGACACAATTCTTTTTCCGTCGAAAAACTTCAAAAAATCAATTTCTTTTGCATTTATTTTATTCAACCATTTTCGACAGAATACATTTTCCGTCAAAAATCTTCGACGGAATCAATTTTCCGTCGAAAAACTTCTCAAAATCAATTTCTTTTGCATTTATTTATTCATCAGTTTTCGACGGAATTCATTTTCCATCGAAAAACTTCACAAAATCAATTTCTTTTTCATTTATTTTATTCATCAATTTTCGACGGAATCCATTTTCCGTCGAAAAACTTCACAAAATCAACTTCTTTTGCATTTATTTTATTCAACAGTTTTCGAAGGAATTATTTTTCCGTCGAAAAACTTCAGAAAATCAATTTCTTTTTCATTTATTTTATTCATCTGTTTTTGACGGAATCCATTTTCTACCGAAAAACTTCTCAAAATTAATTTCTTTTGCATTTATTTTATTCGTCAGTTTTTGACGGAATCCATTTTCCATCGATAAACTTCACAAAATCAATTTCTTTTGCATTTAGTTTATTCATCAGTTTTCGACGGAATCCATTTTGCGTCGAAAAACTTCACAAAATCCATTTATTTTGCATTTATTTTATTCATCCATTTTCGACGGAACTCGTTTTCCGTCAAAAAACTTCACAATATCCATTTCTTTTGCATTTATTTTATTCATCCATTTTCGACGGAATCCGTTTTCCGTAAAAAAATTCACAAAATCAATTTCTTTTGCATTTATTTTATTCATCCATTTTCGACGGAATCCATTTTCCGTCGAAAAACTTCACAAAATCAATTTCATTTGCATTTATTTTATTCATCAGTTTTCGACGGAATCCATTTTCCGTCGAAAAACTTAACAAAATCAATTTCTTTTGCATTTATTTTATTCACCAGTTTTCTACGAAATTCCTTTTCCGTCGAAAAACTTCACATAATGAATTTCTTTTGCAATTTATTTTATTCATCCGTTTTAGACGAAATTCTTTTTCTGTCGAAAAACTTCTCAAAAAGAATTTCTTTTGCAATTTAATTTATTCATCCGTTTTAGACGGAATTCGTTTTCCGTCAAAAATCTTCGACGAAATCCATTTTCGTCGCAAAACTTCACAAAATCCATTTCTTTTGCATTTATTTTTTTCATCCATTTTCGACGGAATCCGTTTTCGTCAAAAAACTTCACAATATCAATTTCTTTTGCATTTATTTTATTCATCCATGAATATGTTTTCCGTCAAAAAACTTCATAAAATCAATTTCTTTTGCATTTATTTTATTTATCCATTTTCGACGGAATTCATTTTCCGTCCAAAATCTTGGACGGAATCCATTTTCCGTCGAAAAACTTCACAAAATCAATTACTTTTACATTTAATTTATTCATCAGTTTTCGACGGAATTCATTTTCCGTCAAAAATCTTCGACGAAATCCATTTTCCGTCGAAAAACATCACAAAATCAATTTCTTTTGCATTTATTTTAATCTTTAGTTTTCGACGGAATCCATTTTCCATCGAAAAACTTCACAAAATCAATTTCTTTTGCATTTATTTTATTCATCAGTTTTCGACGAATTTCTTTTTCCGTCGAAAAACTTCACACAATGAATTTCTTTTGCAATTTATTTTATTCATCCGTTTTAGACGGAATTCGTTTTCCGTTAAAAATCTTCGACGAAATCCATTTTCGTCGTAAAACTTCGCAAAATCAATTTCTTTTGCATTTATTTTATTCATCCATTTTCGACGGAATCCGTTTTCCCTCAAAAAACTTCACAATATCAATTTCTTTTTTTCATTTATTTTATTCATCCATTTTTGACGGAATCTGATTTCCCTCAAAAAATATCACAAAATCAATTTCTTTTGCATTTATTTTATTCATCCATTTTCGACGGAATTCATTTTCCGTAAAAAATCTTCGACGAAATCCATTTTGCGTCGAAAAACTTCACAAAATCAATTTATTTTGCATTTATTTTATTCATCCATTTTCGACGGAACTCGTTTTCCGTCAAAAAATTTCACAATATCCATTTCTTTTGCATTTATTTTATTCATCCATTTTCGACGGAATCCGTTTTCCGTAAAAAAATTCACAAAATCAATTTCTTTTGCATTTATTTTATTCATCCATTTTCGATGGAATCCATTTTCCATCGAAAAACTTCACAAAATCAATTTCATTTGCATTTATTTTATTCATCCGTTTTCGACGGAATACATTTTTCGTCAAAAATCTTCGACGGAATCCATTTTCCGTCGAAAAACTTAACAAAATCAATTTCTTTTGCATTTATTTTATTCACCAGTTTTCTACGAAATTCCTTTTCCGTCGAAAAACTTCACATAATGAATTTCTTTTGCAATTTATTTTATACATCCGTTTTAGACGAAATTCTTTTTCTGTCGAAAAACTTCACAAAATCAATTTCTTTTGCATTTATTTTATTCATCCATTTTTTACGGAATCCGTTTTCCGTCAAAAAACTTCACAATATCAATTATTTTGCATTTATTTTATTCATCCATTTTCGACGGAATCCGTTTTCCGTCAAAAAACTTCACAAAATCAATTTCTTTTACATTTATTTTATACATTAGTTTTCGACGGAATCCATTTTCCATCGAAAAACTTCACAAAATCAATTTCTTTTGCGTTTATTTTATTCGTCAGTTTTCAACGGAATCCATTTTCCATCGAAAAACTTCACAAAATCAATTTCTTTTGCATTTAGTTTATTCATCAGTTTTCGACGGAATCCATTTTCCGTAGAAAAACTTCACAAAATCAATTTCATTTGCATTTATTTTATTCATCAGTTTTCGACGGAATCTATTTTCCGTCAAAAAAAATCACAAAATCAATTACTTTTGCATTTATTTTATTCACCAGTTTTCGACGAAATTCTTTTTCCGTCGAAAAACTTCACAAAAAGAATTTCTTTTGCAATTTATTTTATTCATCCATTTTAGACGGAATTCATTTTCCGTCAAAAATCTGCGACGAAATCCATTTTCGTCGAAAAACTTCACCAAATCCATTTCTTTTGCATTTATTTTATTCATCCATTTTCGACGGATTACGTTTTCCGTCAAAAAACTTCACAATATCAATTTCTTTGCATTTTTTTTATTCATCCATTTTCGACGGAATCCGTTTTCCATCAAAAAACTTCACAAAATCAATTTCTTTTGCATTTATTTTATTCATCCATTTTCGACGGAAATCATTTTCCGTCAAAAATCTGCGACGAAATCCATTTTCGTCGAAAAACTTCACAAAATCAATTTCTTTTGCATTTATTTTATTCATCAGTTCTCGACAAAATTCTTTTTCCGTCGAAAAACTTCACAAAATCAATTTCTTTTGCAATTATTTTATTCATCAGTTTTCGACGGAATCCATTTTCCATCGAAAAACTTCACAAAATCAATTTCTTTTGCATTTATTTTATTCATCAGTTTTCGACGGAATCCATTTTCCATCGAAAAACTTCAAAAAATCAATTTCTTTTTCATTTAGTTTATTCCTCAGTTTTCGACGGAATCCATTTTCCGTCGAAAAACTTCACAAAATCAATTTATTCTGCATTTATTTTATTCATCCATTTTCGACGGAACTCGTTTTCCGTCAAAAAACTTCACAAAATCAATTTCTTTTGCATTTATTTTATTCATCCATTTTCGACGGAATTCATTTTCCGTAAAAAATCTTCGACGAAAACCATTTTCCGTCGAAAAACATCACAAAATCAATTTCTTTTGCATTTATTTTAATCTTCAGTTTTCGACGGAATCCATTTTCCGTCGAAAAATTTCACAAAATCAATTTCTTTTGCATTTATTTTATTCATCAGTTTTCGACGAAATTCTTTTACCGTCGAAAAACTTCACAAAATGAATTTATTTTGCAATTTATTTTATTCATCCGATTTAGACGGAATTCGTTTTCCGTTAAAAATCTTCGACGAAATCCATTTTCGTTGAAAAACTTCACAAAATCAATTTCTTTTGCTTTTGTTTTATTCATCCATTTTCGACGGAATCCGTTTTCCATCAAAAAACTTCACAATATCAATTTCTTTTTTTCATTTATTTCATTCATCCATTTTTGACGGAATCCGATTTCCGTCAAAAAACATCACAAAATCAATTTCTTTTGCATTTATTTTATTCATCCATTTTCGACGGAATTCATTTTCCGTAAAAAATCTTCGACGGAATCCATTTTCCGTCGAAAAACTTCATAAAATCAATTTCTTTTGCATTTATTTTATTCATCAGTTTTCGACACAATTCTTTTTCCGTCGAAAAACTTCAAAAAATCAATTTCTTTTGCATTTATTTTATTCATCCATTTTCGACAGAATACATTTTCCGTCAAAAATCTTCGACGGAATCAATTTTCCGTCGAAAAACTTCTCAAAATCAATTTCTTTTGCATTTATTTATTCATCAGTTTTCGACGGAATCCATTTTCCATCGAAAAACTTCACAAAATCAATTTCTTTTTCATTTATTTTATTCATCAATTTTCGACGGAATCCATTTTCCGTCGAAAAACTTCACAAAATCAACTTCTTTTGCATTTATTTTATTCATCAGTTTTCGACAAAATTATTTTTCCGTCGAAAAACTTCAGAAAATCAATTTCTTTTTCATTTATTTTATTCATCTGTTTTTGACGGAATCCATTTTCTACCGAAAAACTTCTCAAAATTAATTTCTTTTGCATTTATTTTATTCGTCAGTTTTTGACGGAATCCATTTTCCATCGATAAACTTCACAAAATCAATTTCTTTTGCATTTAGTTTATTCATCAGTTTTCGACGGAATCCATTTTGCGTCGAAAAACTTCACAAAATCCATTTATTTTGCATTTATTTTATTCATCCATTTTCGACGGAACTCGTTTTCCGTCAAAAAACTTCACAATATCCATTTCTTTTGCATTTATTTTATTCATCCATTTTCGACGGAATCCGTTTTCCGTAAAAAAATTCACAAAATCAATTTCTTTTGCATTTATTTTATTCATCCATTTTCGACGGAATCCATTTTCCGTCGAAAAACTTCACAAAATCAATTTCATTTGCATTTATTTTATTCATCAGTTTTCGACGAAATCCATTTTCCGTCGAAAAACTTAACAAAATCAATTTCTTTTGCATTTATTTTATTCACCAGTTTTCTACGAAATTCCTTTTCCGTCGAAAAACTTCACATAATGAATTTCTTTTGCAATTTATTTTATTCATCCGTTTTAGACGAAATTCTTTTTCTGTCGAAAAACTTCTCAAAAAGAATTTCTTTTGCAATTTAATTTATTCATCCGTTTTAGACGGAATTCGTTTTCCGTCAAAAATCTTCGACGAAATCCATTTTCGTCGCAAAACTTCACAAAATCCATTTCTTTTGCATTTATTTTTTTCATCCATTTTCGACGGAATCCGTTTTCGTCAAAAAACTTCACAATATCAATTTCTTTTGCATTTATTTTATTCATCCATGAATATGTTTTCCGTCAAAAAACTTCATAAAATCAATTTCTTTTGCATTTATTTTATTTATCCATTTTCGACGGAATTCATTTTCCGTCCAAAATCTTGGACGGAATCCATTTTCCGTCGAAAAACTTCACAAAATCAATTACTTTTACATTTAATTTATTCATCAGTTTTCGACGGAATTCATTTTCCGTCAAAAATCTTCGACGAAATCCATTTTCCGTCGAAAAACATCACAAAATCAATTTCTTTTGCATTTATTTTAATCTTTAGTTTTCGACGGAATCCATTTTCCATCGAAAAACTTCACAAAATCAATTTCTTTTGCATTTATTTTATTCATCAGTTTTCGACGAATTTCTTTTTCCGTCGAAAAACTTCACACAATGAATTTCTTTTGCAATTTATTTTATTCATCCGTTTTAGACGGAATTCGTTTTCCGTTAAAAATCTTCGACGAAATCCATTTTCGTCGTAAAACTTCGCAAAATCAATTTCTTTTGCATTTATTTTATTCATCCATTTTCGACGGAATCCGTTTTCCCTCAAAAAACTTCACAATATCAATTTCTTTTTTTCATTTATTTTATTCATCCATTTTTGACGGAATCTGATTTCCCTCAAAAAATATCACAAAATCAATTTCTTTTGCATTTATTTTATTCATCCATTTTCGACGGAATTCATTTTCCGTAAAAAATCTTCGACGAAATCCATTTTGCGTCGAAAAACTTCACAAAATCAATTTATTTTGCATTTATTTTATTCATCCATTTTCGACGGAACTCGTTTTCCGTCAAAAAATTTCACAATATCCATTTCTTTTGCATTTATTTTATTCATCCATTTTCGACGGAATCCGTTTTCCGTAAAAAAATTCACAAAATCAATTTCTTTTGCATTTATTTTATTCATCCATTTTCGATGGAATCCATTTTCCATCGAAAAACTTCACAAAATCAATTTCATTTGCATTTATTTTATTCATCAGTTTTCGACGGAATCCATTTTCCGTCGAAAAACTTAACAAAATCAATTTCTTTTGCATTTATTTTATTCACCAGTTTTCTACGAAATTCCTTTTCCGTCGAAAAACTTCACATAATGAATTTCTTTTGCAATTTATTTTATACATCCGTTTTAGACGAAATTCTTTTTCTGTCGAAAAACTTCACAAAATCAATTTCTTTTGCATTTATTTTATTCATCCATTTTTTACGGAATCCGTTTTCCGTCAAAAAACTTCACAATATCAATTATTTTGCATTTATTTTATTCATCCATTTTCGACGGAATCCGTTTTCCGTCAAAAAACTTCACAAAATCAATTTCTTTTACATTTATTTTATACATTAGTTTTCGACGGAATCCATTTTCCATCGAAAAACTTCACAAAATCAATTTCTTTTGCGTTTATTTTATTCGTCAGTTTTCAACGGAATCCATTTTCCATCGAAAAACTTCACAAAATCAATTTCTTTTGCATTTAGTTTATTCATCAGTTTTCGACGGAATCCATTTTCCGTAGAAAAACTTCACAAAATCAATTTCATTTGCATTTATTTTATTCATCAGTTTTCGACGGAATCCATTTTCCGTCGAAAAACTTAACAAAATCAATTTCTTTTGCATTTATTTTATTCACCAGTTTTCTACGAAATTCCTTTTCCGTCGAAAAACTTCACATAATGAATTTCTTTTGCAATTTATTTTATTCATCCGTTTTAGACGAAATTCTTTTTCTGTCGAAAAACTTCTCAAAAAGAATTTCTTTTGCAATTTAATTTATTCATCCGTTTTAGACGGAATTCGTTTTCCGTCAAAAATCTTCGACGAAATCCATTTTCGTCGCAAAACTTCACAAAATCCATTTCTTTTGCATTTATTTTATTCATCTATTTTCGACGGAATCCGTTTTCGTCAAAAAACTTCACAATATCAATTTCTTTTGCATTTATTTTATTCATCCATGAATACGTTTTCCGTCAAAAAACTTCATAAAATCAATTTCTTTTGCATTTATTTTATTTATCCATTTTCGACGGAATTCATTTTCCGTCAAAAATCTTGGACGGAATCCATTTTCCGTCGAAAAACTTCACAAAATCAATTACTTTTGCATTTAATTTATTCATCAGTTTTCGACGGAATTCATTTTCCATCAAAAATCTTCGACGAAATCCATTTTCCGTCGAAAAACATCACAAAATCAATTTCTTTTGCATTTATTTTAATCTTTAGTTTTCGACGGAATCCATTTTCCATCGAAAAACTTCACAAAATCAATTTCTTTTGCATTTATTTTATTCATCAGTTTTCGACGAATTTCTTTTTCCGTCGAAAAACTTCACACAATGAATTTCTTTTGCAATTTATTTTATTCATCCGTTTTAGACGGAATTCGTTTTCCGTTAAAAATCTTCGACGAAATCCATTTTCGTCGTAAAACTTCGCAAAATCAATTTCTTTTGCATTTATTTTATTCATCCATTTTCGACGGAATCCGTTTTCCCTCAAAAAACTTCACAATATCAATTTCTTTTTTTCATTTATTTTATTCATCCATTTTTGACGGAATCTGATTTCCCTCAAAAAATATCACAAAATCAATTTCTTTTGCATTTATTTTATTCATCTATTTTCGACGGAATTCATTTTCCGTAAAAAATCTTCGACGGAATCCATTTTCCGTCGAAAAACTTCACAAAATCAATTTATTTTGCATTTATTTTATTCATCCATTTTCGACGGAACTCGTTTTCCGTCAAAAAACTTCACAATATCCATTTCTTTTGCATTTATTTTATTCATCCATTTTCGACGGAATCCGTTTTCCGTAAAAAAATTCACAAAATCAATTTCTTTTGCATTTATTTTATTAATCCATTTTCGACGAAATTCTTTTTCCGTCGAAAAACTTCACAAAATCAATTTCATTTGCATTTATTTTATTCATCAGTTTTCGCCGGAATCCATTTTCCGTCGAAAAACTTAACAAAATCAATTTCTTTTGCATTTATTTTATTCACCAGTTTTCTACGAAATTCCTTTTCCGTCGAAAAACTTCACATAATGAATTTCTTTTGCAATTTATTTTATTCATCCGTTTTAGACGAAATTCTTTTTCTGTCGAAAAACTTCTCAAAAAGAATTTCTTTTGCAATTTAATTTATTCATCCGTTTTAGACGGAATTCGTTTTCCGTCAAAAATCTTCGACGAAATCCATTTTCGTCGCAAAACTTCACAAAATCCATTTCTTTTGCATTTATTTTATTCATCCATTTTCGACGGAATCCGTTTTCGTCAAAAAACTTCACAATATCAATTTCTTTTGCATTTATTTTATTCATCCATGAATACGTTTTCCGTCAAAAAACTTCATAAAATCAATTTCTTTTGCATTTATTTTATTTATCCATTTTCGACGGAATTCATTTTCCGTCAAAAATCTTGGACGGAATCCATTTTCCGTCGAAAAACTTCACAAAATCAATTACTTTTGCATTTAATTTATTCATCAGTTTTCGACGGAATTCATTTTCCGTCAAAAATCTTCGACGAAATCCATTTTCCGTCGAAAAACATCACAAAATCAATTTCTTTTGCATTTATTTTAATCTTTAGTTTTCGACGGAATCCATTTTCCATCGAAAAACTTCACAAAATCAATTTCTTTTGCATTTATTTTATTCATCAGTTTTCGACGAATTTCTTTTTCCGTCGAAAAACTTCACACAATGAATTTCTTTTGCAATTTATTTTATTCATCCGTTTTAGACGGAATTCGTTTTCCGTTAAAAATCTTCGACGAAATCCATTTTCGTCGTAAAACTTCGCAAAATCAATTTCTTTTGCATTTATTTTATTCATCCATTTTCGACGGAATCCGTTTTCCCTCAAAAAACTTCACAATATCAATTTCTTTTTTTCATTTATTTTATTCATCCATTTTGGACGGAATTTGTATTCCGTCCAAAAATATCACAAAATCAATTTCTTTTGCATTTATTTTATTCATCCATTTTCGACGGAATTCATTTTCCGTAAAAAATCTTCGACGGAATCCATTTTCCGTCGAAAAACTTCATAAAATCAATTTCTCTTGCATTTATTTTATTCATCAGTTTTCGACGGAATCAATTTTCCGTCGAAAAAGTTCACAAAATCAATTTCTTTTGCATTTATTTTATTCATCAGTTTTCGACGGAATCCATTTTCCATCGAAAAACTTCACAAAATCAATTTCTTTTTCAATTATTTTATTCATCAATTTTCGGCGGAATCCTTTTTCCATCGAAAAACTTCACAAAATCAACTTCTTTTGCATTTATTTTATTCATCAGTTTTCGGCAAAATTCTTTTTCCGTCGAAAAACTTTAGAAAATCAATTTCTTTTGCATTTATTTTATTCATCTGTTTTCGACGGAATCCATTTTCCATCGAAAAACTTCTCAAAATTAATTTCTTTTGCATTTATTTTATTCGTCAGTTTTCGACGTAATCCATTTTCCATCGAAAAACTTCTTAAAATCAATTTCTTTTGCATTTATTTTATTCATCAGTTTTCGACAGAGTCCATTTTCCGTCGAAAAACTTCAAAAAATCAATTTCTTTTGCATTTATTTTATTCATCAGTTTTCGACAAAATTCTGTTTCCGTCGAAAAACATCACAAAATCAATTTCTTTTGCATTTATTTTATTCATTCATTTTCGACGGAACTCGTTTTCCGTCAGAAAACTTCACAATATCAATTTCTTTGCATTTATTTTATTCATCTATTTTCGACGAAATCCATTTTTGTCGAAAAACTTCACAAAATCTATTTCTTTTGCATTTATTTTATTCATCCATTTTTTACGGAATCTGTTTTCCGTCAAAAAACTTCACAATATCAATTTATTTTGCATTTATTTTATTCATCCATTTTCGACGGAATCCGTTTTCCTAAAAAAACTTCACAAAACCAATTTCTTTTGCATTTGTTTTATTCATCCATTTTCGACGGAACTCGTTTTCCGTCAAAAAACTTCACAATATCAATTTCTTTTGCATTTATTTTATTCATCCATTTTCGACGGAATTCGTTTTACGTAAAAAAAAAAATTCACAAAATCAATTTCTTTTACATTTATTTTATTCATCCATTTTCGACGGAATTCATTTTCCGTCGAAAAACTTCACAAAAAGAATTTCTTTTGCAATTTATTTTATTCATCCGTTTTAGACGGAATTCGTTTTCCTTCAAAAATCTTCGACGAAATCCATTTTCGTCGAAAAACTTCACAAAATCCATTTCTTTTTGCATTTATTTTATTCATCCATTTTTGACGGAATCTGTTTTCGTCAAAAAACTTCACAATATCAATTTCTTTTGCATTTATTTTATTCATCCATTTTCTACGGAATCCGTTTTCCGTCAAAAAACTTCACAAAATCAATTTCTTTTGCATTTATTTTATTCATCAATTTTCGACGGAATCTATTTTCCGTCGAAAAACTTCACAAAATCAATTTCTTTTGCATTTATTTTATTCATCCATTTTCGACGGAAATTGTTTTCCGTCGAAAAACTTCACAAAATTAATTTCTTTTGCATTTATTTTATTCATCAGTTTTCGACGGAATCCATTTTCCATCGAAAAACTTCACAAAATCAATTTCTTTTGCATTTATTTTATTCGTCAGTTTTCAACGGAATCCATTTTCCAAAAAAAACTTCGCAAAATCAATTTCTTTTGCATTTATTTTATTCATCCATTTTCGACGGAATCCGTTTTCCCTCAAAAAACTTCACAATATCAATTTCTTTTTTTCTTTTATTTTATTCATCCATTTTTGACGGAATCTGATTTCCCTCAAAAAATATCACAAAATCAATTTCTTTTGCGTTTATTTTATTCATCCATTTTCGACGGAATCCGTTTTCCGTAAAAAAACTTCACAAAATCAATTTCTTTTGCATTTATTTTATTCATCCATTTTTGACGGAATTCATTTTCGATCAAAAATCTTCGACGGAATCCATTTTCCGTCGAAAAACTTCACAAAATCAATTTCATTTGCATTTATTTTATTCATCAGTTTTCGACGGAATCTATTTTCCGTCGAAAAACATCACAAAATCAATTACTTTTGCATTTATTTTATTCACCAGTTTTCGACGAAATTCTTTTTCCGTCGAAAAACTTCACAAAAAGAATTTCTTTTGCAATTTATTTTATTCATCCGTTTTAGACGGAATTCATTTTCCGTCAAAAATCTGCGACGAAATCCATTTTCGTCGAAAAACTTCACCAAATCCATTTCTTTTGCATTTATTTTATTCATCAGTTTTCAACGGAATCCATTTTCCATCGAAAAACTTCACAAAATCAATTTCTTTTGAATTTAGTTTATTCATCAGTTTTTCGACGGAATCCATTTTCCGTCGAAAAACTTCACAAAATCAATATATTTTGCATTTATTTTATTCATCCATTTTCGACGGAACTCGTTTTCCGTCAAAAAACTTCACAATATCCATTTCTTTTGCATTTATTTTATTCATCCATTTTCGACGGAATCTGTTTTCCGTAAAAAAACTTCACAAAATCAATTTCTTTTGCATTTATTTTATTCATCCATTTTTGACGGAATTCATTTTCCATCAAAAATCTTCGACGGAATCCTTTTTCCGTCGAAAAACTTCACAAAATCAATTTCATTTGCATTTATTTTATTCATCAGTTTTTGACGGAATCCATTTTCCGTCGAAAAACTTCGCAAAATCTATTTCTTTTG
>JAVKPL010004629.1:0-22820 GCA_032173675.1 Gastrolobium villosum
TGAAATCCATTTTCCGTCAAAAACTTCAAAAAATCAATTTCTTTTGCATTTATTTTATTAATCCATTTTCGACGGAATTTACTTTCCGTCGAAAAACTTCACAAAATCACTTTCTTTTGCATTTATTTTATTCATCCGTTTTCGACGGAATACATTTTCGTCAAAAATGTTCGGCGGAATCCATTTTTCATCGAAAAACTTCATAAAATCAATTTCTTATGCATTTATTTTATTCATCCATTTTCGACAGAATTCATTTTCCGTCAAAATTCTTCGACGGAATCCATTTTCCGTCGAAAAACTTCACAAAATCAATTTCTTTTGCATTTATTTTATTCATCCGTTTTCGAAGGAATTCATTTTCCATCAAAAATCTTCTACGGAAACCATTTTCCATCAAAAATCTTCTACGGAATCCATTTTCCGTCGAAAAACTTCATTTTCGACGGAATTCATTTTCCGTTAAAAATCTTCACAAAATCAATTTCTTTTACATTTATTTTATTAATCCGTTTTCGGCGGAATACATTTTTCATCGAAAAACTTGATGAAATCAATTTC
Source organism: Gastrolobium villosum (assembly GCA_032173675.1). NCBI lineage: Eukaryota > Viridiplantae > Streptophyta > Magnoliopsida > Fabales > Fabaceae > Gastrolobium > Gastrolobium villosum. The sequence goes on from JAVKPL010004629.1 coordinate 562, forward strand.
TTTTGCATTTATTTTATTCATCCATTTTCGACGGAATTCATTTTCCGTTCAAAATCTTCGACGGAATACATTTTTCGTCGAAAAACTTCTTAAAATCAATTTCTTTTGCATTTATTTTATTCATCCATTTTCGACGGTATTCGTTTTCCGTCCAAAATCTTCGACAGAATCCATTTTCCGTCGAAAAACTTCACAAAATCAATTTCTTTTGCATTTATTTTATTCATCCGTTTTCGACGAAATCCTTTTTCCGTCGAAAAACTTCACAAAATCAATTTCTTTTGCATTTATTTTAGTCATCCGTTTTCGACGGAATACTTTTTTCGTCAAAAATCATCGACAAAATCCATTTTCCGTCGAAAAACTTCATCAAATCAATTTCTATTGCATTTATTTTATTCATCCATTTTCGATGGAATTCATTTTCTGTCAAAAATCTTCGACGGAATCCATTTTCCGTCGAAAAACTTCGCAAAATCAATTTCTTTTGCATTTATTGTATTCATCCGTTTTCGACGGAATTCATTTTCCGTCAAAAATCTTCACAAAATCAATTTCTTTTGCATTTATTTTATTAATCCATTTTCGACGGAAAACATTTTTATTCAAAAATCTTCGACGGAATCCATTTTTCGTCGAAAAACTTCGCAAAATCAATTTCTTTTGCATTTATTTTATTCATCCGTTTTCGACGGAATTCATTTTCATTCAAAAATCTTCACAAAATCAATTTCTTTTGCATTTATTTTCTTCATCCGTTTTCGTCGGAATTCATTTTCCGTCAAAAATCTTCGACGAAATCCATTTTCCATCAAAAATCTTCTACGGAATCCATTTTCCGTCGAAAAACTTCAAAAAATCAATTTCTTTTGCATTTATTTTATTATTTCGTTTTCAACGAAATTCTTTTTCTGTCGAAAAACTTCACAAAATAAATTTCTTTTGCATTTATTTTATTTATCCATTTTCGACGGAATTCATTTTCCGTCAAAAATCTTCGACGGAATCCATTTTCCGTCGAAAAACTTCACAAAATCAATTTCTTTTGTATTTATTTTAGTCATCTGTTTTCGACGGAATCCATTTTTTGTCGAAAAACTTCATAAAATCAATTTCTTTTGCATTTATTTTATTCATCCATTTTCGACGGAATTCATTTTCCGTCAAGAATCTTCGTCGGAATCCATTTTTCGTCGAAAAACTTCACAAAATCAATTTCTTTTGCATTTATTTTATTCATTCGTTTTCGGCGGAATTCATTTTCCGTCAAAAATCATCACAAAATCAATTTCTTTTGCATTTATTTTATTAATCCATTTTCGACGGAATACATTTTTCGTCAAAAATCTTCGACGAAATCCATTTTTCGTCGATAAACTTCATAAAATCAATTTCTTTTGCATTTATTTTATTCATCCATTTTCGATGAAATTCATTTTCCTTCAAAAATCTTCGACGGCATCTATTTTCCGTCGAGAAAATTCACAAAATCAATTTCTTTTGCATTTATTTTATTCATCCATTTTCGACGGAATTCATTTTCCATAAAAAATCTTCGACGGAATCCATTTTCCGTCTAAAAACTTCACAAAATCAATTTCTTTTGCATTTATTTTATTAATCCATTTTCGACGTAATTCTTTTTCCGTCGAAAAACTTCACAAAATCAATTTCTTTTGCATTTATTTTATTCATCCATTTTCGACGGAATTCATTTTCCCTCAAAAATCTTCGACGGAATCCATTTTCCATCAAAAATCTTCGACGGAATCCATTTTCCGTCTAAAAACTTCACAAAATCAATTTCTTTTGCATTTATTTTATTAATCCATTTTCGACGAAATTCTTTTTCCGTCGAAAAACTTCACAAAATCAATTTCTTTTGCATTTATTTTATTCATCCATTTTCGACGGAATACATTTTTCGTCAAAAATCTTCGACGGAATCCATTTTTCATCGAAAAACTTCATAAAATCAATTTCTTTTGCATTTATTTTATTCATCCATTTTCGACGGAATTCATTTTCCGTCCAAAATCTTCGACGGAATCCATTTTCCGTCGAAAAACTTCACAAAATATTTCTTTTGCATTTATTTTATTCATCCACTTTCGACGGAATACATTTTTCGTCAAAAATCTTCGACGGAATCCATTTTTCATCGAAAAACTTCGTAAAATCAATTTCTTATGCATTTATTTTATTCATCCATTTTCGACAGAATTCATTTTCCGTCAAAAATCTTCGACGGAATCCATTTTCCGTCGAAAAACTTCGCAAAATCAATTTCTTTTGCATTTATTTTATTCATCCGTTTTCGAAGGAATTCATTTTCCATCAAAAATCTTCTACGGAAACCATTTTCCATCAAAAATCTTCTACGGAATCCATTTTCCGTCGAAAAACTTCATTTTCGACGGAATTCATTTTCCGTTAAAAATCTTCACAAAATCAATTTCTTTTACATTTATTTTATTCATCCGTTTTCGACGGAATTCATTTTCCGTTAAAAATCTTCGACGGAATACATTTTTCGTCGAAAAACTTCTTAAAATCAATTTCTTTTGCATTTATTTTATTCATCCATTTTCGACGATATTCGTTTACCGTCCAAAATCTTCGACGGAATCCATTTTCCGTCGAAAAACTTCACAAAATCAATTTCTTTTGCATTTATTTTATTCATCCGTTTTCGACGAAATCCTTTTTCCGTCGAAAAATTTCACAAAATCAATTTCTTTTGCATTTATTTTAGTCTTCCGTTTTCGACGGAATACATTTTTCGTCAAAAATCTTCGACAGAATCCATTTTTCGTCGAAAAACTTCATCAAATCAATTTCTATTGCATTTATTTTATTCATCAATTTTCGACGGAATTCATTTTCTGTCAAAAATCTTCGACGGAATCCATTTTCCGTCGAAAAACTTCGCAAAATCAATTTCTTTTGCATTTATTGTATTCATCCATTTTCGACGGAATTCATTTTCCGTCAAAAATCTTCACAAAATCAATTTCTTTTGCATTTATTTTATTAATCCATTTTCGACGGAAAACATCTTTATTCAAAAATCTTCGACGGAATCCATTTTTCGTCGAAAAACTTCGCAAAATCAATTTCTTTTGCATTTATTTTATTCATCCGTTTTCGACGGAATTCATTTTCATTCAAAAATCTTCACAAAATCAATTTCTTTTGCATTTATTTTCTTCATCCGTTTTTGTCGGAATTCATTTTCCGTCAAAAATCTTCGACGAAATCCATTTTCCATCAAAAATCTTCTACGGAATCCATTTTCCGTCGAAAAACTTCAGAAAATCAATTTCTTTTGCATTTATTTTATTATTCCGTTTTCAACGAAATTCTTTTTCTGTCGAAAAACTTCACAAAATAAATTTCTTTTGCATTTATTTTATTTATCCATTTCAATTTCTTTTGCATTTATTTTATTCATCCATTTTCGACGGAATTCATTTTCCGTCAAAAATCTTCGACGGAATCCATTTTCCGTCGAAAAACTTCACAAAATCAATTTCTTTTGTATTTATTTTAGTCATCCGTTTTCGACGAAATCCATTTTTTGTCGAAAAACTTCATAAAATCAATTTCTTTTGCATTTATTTTATTCATCCATTTTCGACGGAATTCATTTTCCGTCAAAAATCTTCGTCGGAATCCATTTTCCGTCGAAAAACTTCACAAAATCAATTTCTTTTGCATTTATTTTATTCATCCGTTTTCGACGGAATTCATTTTCCGTCAAAAATCATCACAAAATCAATTTCTTTTGCATTTATTTTATTAATCCGTTTTCGACGGAATACATTTTTCGTCAAAAATCTTCGACGGAATCCATTTTTCGTCGATAAACTTCATAAAATCAATTTCTTTTGCATTTATTTTATTCATCCATTTTCGACGAAATTCATTTTCCTTCAAAAATCTTCGACGGCATCTATTTTCCGTCGAGAAAATTCACAAAATCAATTTCTTTTGCATTTATTTTATTCATCCATTTTCGACGGAATTCATTTTCCATCAAAAATCTTCGACGGAATCCATTTTCCGTCTAAAAACTTCACAAAATCAATTTCTTTTGCATTTATTTTATTAATCCATTTTCGACGAAATTCTTTTTCCGTCGAAAAACTTCACAAAATCAATTTCTTTTGCATTTATTTTATTCATCCATTTTCGACGGAATTCATTTTCCATCAAAAATCTTCGACGGAATCCATTTTCCGTCTAAAAACTTCACAAAATCAATTTCTTTTGCATTTATTTTATTAATCCATTTTCGACGAAATTCTTTTTCCGTCGAAAAACTTCACAAAATCAATTTCTTTTGCATTTATTTTATTCATCCATTTTCGACGGAATACATTTTTCGTCAAAAATCTTCGACGGAATCCATTTTTCATCGAAAAACTTCGTAAAATCAATTTCTTTTGCATTTATTTTATCCATCCATTTTCGACGGAATTCATTTTCCGTCCAAAATCTTCGACGGAATCCATTTTCCGTCGAAAAACTTCACAAAATCAATTTCTTTTGCATTTATTTTATTCATCCATTTTCGACGGAATTCATTTTCCGTCAAAAATCATCGACGGAATCCATTTTCCGTCGAAAAACTTCACATTATCAATTTCTTTTGCATTTATTTTATTCATCCATTTTCGACGGAATTCATTTTCCGTCAAAAATCTTCGACGGAATCCATTTTCCGTCGAAAAACTTCACAAAATCAATTTCTTTTGCATTTATTTTATTCATCCGTTTTCGATGGAATTCATTTTCCGTCAAAAATCTTCGACGGAATCCATTTTCCGTAAAAAATGTTCTACGGAATCCATTTTCCGTCGAAAAACTTCACAAAATCAATTTCTTTTGCATTTATTTTATTCATCCGTTTTCGACGGAATTCATTTTCCGTCAAAAGTCTTCGACGGAATCCATTTTCCGTCGAAAAACTTCATAAAATCAATTTCTTTTGCATTTATTTTATTCATCCATTTTCGACGGAATCCGTTTTCCATCGAAAAATTTCACAATATCAATTTCTTTTGCATTTATTTTATTCATCCATTTTCGACGAAATTCATTTTCCGTCGAAAAACTTCACAAAATAAATTTCTTTTGCATTAATTTAATTCATCCATTTTCGACGGAATACATTTTCCGTCAAAAATCTTCGACGGAATCCATTTTGCGTCGAAAAACTCACAAAATCAATTTTCTTTGCATTTATTTTATTAATCCGTTTTCGACGAAATCCTTTTTCCGTCGAAAAATTTCACAAAATCAATTTCTTTTGCATTTATTTTAGTCATCCGTTTTCGACGGAATACATTTTTCGTCAAAAATCTTCGACAGAATCCATTTTTCGTCGAAAAACTTCATCAAATCAATTTCTATTGCATTTATTTTATTCATCCATTTTCGACGGAATTCATTTTCTGTCAAAAATCTTCGACGGAATCCATTTTCCGTCGAAAAACTTCGCAAAATCAATTTCTTTTGCATTTATTGTATTCATCCGTTTTCGACGGAATTCATTTTCCGTCAAAAATCTTCACAAAATCAATTTCTTTTGCATTTATTTTATTAATCCGTTTTCGTCGGAAAACATTTTTATTCAAAAATCTTCGACGGAATCCGTTTTCGTCGAAAAACTTAGCAAAATCAATTTCTTTTGCATTTATTTTATTCATCCGTTTTCGACGGAATTCATTTTCATTCAAAAATCTTCACAAAATCAATTTCTTTTGCATTTATTTTTTTCATCCGTTTTCGTCGGAATTCATTTTCCGTCAAAAATCTTCGACGAAATCCATTTTCCATCAAAAATCTTCTACGGAATCCATTTTCCGTCGAAAAACTTCAAAAAATCAATTTCTTTTGCATTTATTTTATTATTCGGTTTTCAACGAAATTCTTTTTCTGTCAAAACTTCATAAAATCAATTTCTTTTGCATTTATTTTATTTATCCATTTTCGACGGAATTCATTTTCCGTCAAAAATCATCGACGGAATCCATTTTCCGTCGAAAAACTTCACAAAATCAATTTCTTTTGCATTTATTTTATTCATCCATTTTCGACAGAATTCATTTTCCGTCAAAAATCTTCGACGGAATCCATTTTCCGTCGAAAAACTTCACAAAATCAATTTCTTTTGCATTTCTTTTATTCATCCGTTTTCGATGGAATTCATTTTCCGTCAAAAATCTTCGACGGAATCTATTTTCCGTTTAAAAAATTCACAAAATCAATTTCTTTTGCATTTATTTTATTCATCCATTTTCGACGGAATTCATTTTCCGTCAAAAATCTTCGACGGAATCCATTTTCCGTCGAAAAACTTCACAAAATCAATTTCTTTTGCATTTATTTTATTCATCCATTTTCGACGGAATTCATTTTCCGTCAAAAATGTTCACAAAATCAATTTCTTTTTCATTTATTTTATTCATCCGTTTTCGACGGAATACATTTTTCGTCAAAAATCTTCGACGGAATCCATTTTCCATCGAAAAACTTCATAAAATCAATTTCTTTTGCATTTATTTTATTCATCCATTTTCGACGGAATTCTTTTTCCGTCCAAAATCTTCGACGTAATCTATTTTCCGTTTAAAAAATTCACAAAATCAATTTCTTTTGCATTTATTTTATTCATCCATTTTCGACGGAATTCATTTTCCGTCAAAAATCTTCGACGGAATCTATTTTCCATTTAAAAAATTCACAAAATCAATTTCTTTTGCATTTATTTTATTCATCCATTTTCGACGGAATTCATTTTCCGTCAAAAATCTTCGACGGAATCCATTTTCCGTCGAAAAACTTCACAAAATCAATTTCTTTTGCATTTATTTTATTCATCCATTTTCGACGGAATTCATTTTCCGTCCAAAATCTTCGACGGAATCCATTTTCCGTCGAAAAACTTCACAAAATCAATTTCTTTTGCATTTATTTTATTCATCCATTTTCGACGGAATTCATTTTCCGTCAAAAATCTTCACAAAATCAATTTCTTTTGCATTTATTTTATTCATCCGTTTTCGACGGAATACATTTTTCGTTAAAAATCTTCAACGGAATCCATTTTTCGTCGAAAAACTTCATAAAATCAATTTCTTTTGCATTTATTTTATTCATCCATTTTCGACGGAATTCATTTTCCGTCAAAAATCTTCGACGGAATCCATTTTCCGTCGAAAAACTTCACAAAATCAATTTCTTTTGCATTTATTTTATTCATCCGTTTTCGACTGAAATCATTTTCCGTCAAAAATCTTCAGAAAATCAATTTCTTTTGCATTTATTTTATTAATCCGTTTTCAACGGAATACATTTTTCGTCAAAAATCTTAGACGGAATCCATTTTTCGTCGAAAAACTTCATAAAATCAATTTCTTTTGCATTTATTTTATTCATCCATTTTCGACGGAATTCATTTTCCATCCAAAATCTTCGACGGAATCTATTTTCCGTTTAAAAAATTCACAAAATCAATTTCTTTTGCATTTATTTTATTCATCCATTTTCGACGGAATTCATTTTCCGTCAAAAATCTTCGACGGAATCCATTTTCCGTCGAAAAACTTCACAAAATCAATTTCTTTTGCATTTATTTTATTCATCCATTTTCGACGGAATTCATTTTCCGTCAAAAATCTTCGACGGAATCCATTTTCCGTCGAAAAACTTCACAAAATCAATTTCTTTTGCATTTATTTTTTTAATCCGTTTTCGACGCAATTCTTTTCCGTCGAAAAACTACACAAAAACAATTTCTTTTGCATTTATTTTATTCATCCATTTTCGACGGAATACATTTTTCGTCCAAAATCTTCGACGGAATCCATTTTCCATCGAAAAACTTCATAAAATCAATTTCTTTTGCATTTATTTTATTCATCCATTTTCGACGGAATTCATTTTCCATTCAAAATCTTCGACGGAATCCATTTTCCGTCGAAAAACTTCACAAAATCAATTTCTTTTGCATTTATTTTATTCATCCATTTTCGACGGAATTCATTTTCCATCCAAAATCTTCGACGGAATCCATTTTCCGTTTAAAAACTTCACAAAATCAATTTCTTTTGCATTTATTTTATTCATCCATTTTCGACGGAATTCATTTTCCGTCAAAAATCTTCGACGGAATCCATTTTCCGTCGAAAAACTTCACAAAATCAATTTCTTTTGCATTTATTTTATTCATCCATTTTCGACGGAATTCATTTTCCGTCAAAAATCTTCGACGGAATCCATTTTCCGTCGAAAAACTTCACAAAATCAATTTCTTTTGCATTTATTTTTTTAATCCGTTTTCGATGCAATTCTTTTCCGTCGAAAAACTACACAAAAACAATTTCTTTTGCATTTATTTTATTCATCCATTTTCGACGGAATACATTTTTCGTCCAAAATCTTCGACGGAATCCATTTTCCATCGAAAAACTTCATAAAATCAATTTCTTTTGCATTTATTTTATTCATCCATTTTCGACGGAATTCATTTTCCGTTCAAAATCTTCGACGGAATCCATTTTCCGTCGAAAAACTTCACAAAATCAATTTCTTTTGCATTTATTTTATTCATCCATTTTCGACGGAATTCATTTTCCGTCAAAAATCTTCACAAAATCAATTTCTTTTGCATTTATTTTATTCATCCATTTTCGACGGAATACATTTTTCGTCAAAAATCTTCGACGGAATCCATTTTTCGTCGAAAAACTTCGTAAAATCAATTTCTTTTGCATTTATTTTATTCATCTATTTTTGACGGAATCCGTTTTCCGTAAAAAAAACTTCACAAAATTAATTTCTTTTGCATTTATTTTATTCATCCATTTTCCGTCAAAAATCTTCGACAGAATCCTTTTCCGTCGAAAAACTTCACAAAATCAATTTCTTTTGCATTTATTTTATTCATCCATTTTCGACGGAATTCATTTTCCGTCAAAAATCTTCGACGGAATCCATTTTCCGTCGAAAAACTTCACAAAATCAATTTCTTTTGCATTTATTTTATTCATCCATTTTCGACGGAATCCATTTTCCGTCAAAAATCTTCGACGGAATCCATTTTCCGTCAAAAATCATCTACGGAATCCATTTTCCGTCGAAAAACATCACAAAATCAATTTCTTTTGCATTTATTTTATTCATCCGTTTTCGACGGAATACATTTTTCGTCCAAAATCTTCGACGGAATCCATTTTCCATCGAAAAACTTCATAAAATCAATTTCTTTTGCATTTATTTTATTCATCCATTTTCGATGGAATTCATTTTCCGTCAAAAATCTTCGACGGAATCCATTTTCCGTCGAAAAACTTCACAAAATCAATTTCTTTTGCATTTATTTTATTCATCCATTTTCGACGGAATTCATTTTCCGTCAAAAATGTTCACAAAATCAATTTCTTTTGCATTTATTTTATTCATCCATTTTCGACGGAATTCATTTTCCGTCAAAAATCTTCGACGGAATCCATTTTCCATCGAAAAACTTCATAAAATCAATTTCTTTTGCATTTATTTTATTCATCCATTTTCGACGGAATTCTTTTTCCGTCCAAAATCTTCGACGTAATCTATTTTCCGTTTAAAAAATTCACAAAATCAATTTCTTTTGCATTTATTTTATTCATCCATTTTCGACGGAATTCATTTTCCGTCAAAAATCTTCGACGGAATCTATTTTCCATTTAAAAAATTCACAAAATCAATTTCTTTTGCATTTATTTTATTCATCCATTTTCGACGGAATTCATTTTCCGTCAAAAATCTTCGACGGAATCCATTTTCCATCGAAAAACTTCACAAAATCAATTTCTTTTGCATTTATTTTATTCATCCATTTTCGACGGAATTCATTTTCCGTCCAAAATCTTCGACGAATCTATTTTCCGTTTAAAAAATTCACAAAATCAATTTCTTTTGCATTTATTTTATTCATCCATTTTCGACGGAATTCATTTTCCGTCAAAAATCTTCTTTTGACGGAATCTATTTTCCATTTTTTAAAAAATTCACAAAATCAATTTCTTTTGCATTTATTTTATTCATCCATTTTCGACGGAATTCATTTTCCGTCAAAAATCTTCGACGGAATCCATTTTCCGTCGAAAAACTTCACAAAATCAATTTCTTTTGCATTTATTTTATTCATCCATTTTCGACGGAATTCATTTTCCGTCCAAAATCTTCGACGGAATCCATTTTCCGTCGAAAAACTTCACAAAATCAATTTCTTTTGCATTTATTTTATTCATCCGTTTTCGACGGAATACATTTTTCGTTAAAAATCTTCAACGGAATCCATTTTTCGTCGAAAAACTTCATAAAATCAATTTCTTTTGCATTTATTTTATTCATCCATTTTCGACGGAATTCATTTTCCGTCAAAAATCTTCGACGGAATCCATTTTCCGTCGAAAAACTTCACAAAATCAATTTCTTTTGCATTTATTTTATTCATCCGTTTTCGACGGAATTCATTTTCCGTCAAAAACCTTCACAAAATCAATTTCTTTTGCATTTATTTTATTAATCCGTTTTCAACAGAATACATTTTTCGTCAAAAATCTTAGACGGAATCCATTTTTCGTCGAAAAACTTCATAAAATCAATTTCTTTTGCATTTATTTTATTCATCCATTTTCGACGGAATTCATTTTCCATCCAAAATCTTCGACGGAATCTATTTTCCGTTTAAAAAATTCACAAAATCAATTTCTTTTGCATTTATTTTATTCATCCATTTTCGACGGAATTCATTTTCCGTCAAAAATCTTCGACGGAATCCATTTTCCGTCGAAAAACTTCACAAAATCAATTTCTTTTGCATTTATTTTATTCATCCATTTTCGACGGAATTCATTTTCCGTCAAAAATCTTCGACGGAATCCATTTTCCGACGAAAAACTTCACAAAATCAATTTCTTTTCGATTTATTTTATTCATCCATGTTCGATGGAATTTATTTTCCGTTAATCCGTTTTCGACGCAATTCATTTTCCGTCGAAAAACTACACAAAAATCAATTTCTTTTGCATTTATTTTATTCATCCATTTTCGACGGAATACATTTTTCGTCCAAAATCTTCGACGGAATCCATTTTCCATCGAAAAACTTCACAAAATCAATTTCTTTTGCATTTATTTTATTCATCCATTTTCGACGGAATTCATTTTCCGTCCAAAATCTTCGACGGAATCCATTTTCCGTCGAAAAACTTCACAAAATCAATTTCTTTTGCATTTATTTTATTCATCCATTTTCGACGGAATTCATTTTCCGTCAAAAATCTTCGACGGAATCCATTTTCCGTCGAAAAACTTCACAAAATCAATTTCTTTTGCATTTATTTTATTCATCCATTTTCGACGGAATTCATTTTCCGTCAAAAATCTTCGACGGAATCCATTTTCCGTCGAAAAACTTCACAAAATCAATTTCTTTTGCATTTATTTTATTCATCCGTTTTCGACGGAATACATTTTCGTCAAAAATCTTCGACGGAATCCATTTTCCGTCGAAAAACTTCACAAAATCAATTTCTTTTGCATTTATTTTATTCATCCATTTTCGACGGAATTCATTTTCCGTCCAAAATCTTCGACGTAATCCATTTTCCGTTTAAAAAATTCACAAAATCAATTTCTTTTGCATTTATTTTATTCATCCATTTTCGACGGAATTCATTTTCCGTCAAAAATCTTCACAAAATCAATTTCTTTTGCATTTATTTTATTAATCCATTTTCAACGGAATACATTTTTCGTCAAAAATCTTCGACGGAATCCATTTTTCGTCGAAAAACTTCACAAAATCAATTTCTTTTGCATTTATTTTATTCATCCATTTTCGACGGAATTCATTTTCCATCCAAAATCTTCGACGGAATCTATTTTCCGTTTAAAAAATTCACAAAATCAATTTCTTTTGCATTTATTTTATTCATCCATTTTCGACGGAATTCATTTTCCGTCCAAAATCTTCGACGGAATCCATTTTCCGTCGAAAAACTTCACAAAATCAATTTCTTTTGCATTTATTTTATTCATCCATTTTCGACGGAATTCATTTTCCGTCAAAAATCTTCGACGGAATCCATTTTCCGTCGAAAAACTTCACAAAATCAATTTCTTTTGCATTTATTTTTTTAATCCGTTTTCGACGTAATTCTTTTCCGTCGAAAAACTACACAAAAACAATTTCTTTTGCATTTATTTTATTCATCCATTTTCGACGGAATACATTTTTCGTCCAAAATCTTCGACGGAATCCATTTTCCGTCGAAAAACTTCATAAAATCAATTTCTTTTGCATTTATTTTATTCATCCATTTTCAACGGAATTCATTTTCCGTCAAAATCTTCGACGGAATCCATTTTCCGTCGAAAAACTTCACAAAATCAATTTCTTTTGCATTTATTTTATTCATCCATTTTCGACGGAATTCATTTTCCGTCCAAAATCTTCGACGGAATCCATTTTCCGTTTAAAAAATTCACAAAATCAATTTCTTTTGCATTTATTTTATTCATCCATTTTCGACGGAATTCATTTTCCGTCCAAAATCTTCGACGGAATCCATTTTCCGTCGAAAAATTTCACAAAATCAATTTCTTTTGCATTTATTTTATTCATCCATTTTCGACGGAATTCATTTTCCGTCAAAAATCTTCGACGGAATCCATTTTCCGTCGAAAAACTTCACAAAATCAATTTCTTTTGCATTTATTTTTTTAATCCGTTTTCGACGCAATTCTTTTCCGTCGAAAAACTACACAAAAACAATTTCTTTTGCATTTATTTTATTCATCCATTTTCGACGGAATACATTTTTCGTCCAAAATCTTCGACGGAATCCATTTTCCATCGAAAAACTTCATAAAATCAATTTCTTTTGCATTTATTTTATTCATCCATTTTCGACGGAATTCATTTTCCGTTCAAAATCTTCGACGGAATCCATTTTCCGTCGAAAAACTTCACAAAATCAATTTCTTTTGCATTTATTTTATTCATTCATTTTCGACGGAATTCATTTTCCGTCAAAAATCTTCACAAAATCAATTTCTTTTGCATTTATTTTATTCATCCATTTTCGACGGAATACATTATTCGTCCAAAATCTTCGACGGAATCCATTTTTCGTCGAAAAACTTCGTAAAATCAATTTCTTTTGCATTTATTTTATTCATCCATTTTTGACGGAATTCATTTTCCGTCGAAAATCTTCGACGGAATCTATTTTCCGTCGAAAAACTTAACAAAATCAATTTCTTTTGCATTTATTTTATTCATCCATTTTCGACGGAATTCATTTTCCGTCAAAAATCTTCGACGGAATCCATTTTCCGTCGAAAAACTTCACAAAATCAATTTCTTTTGCATTTATTTTATTCATCCATTTTCGACGGAATCCATTTTCCGTCAAAAATCTTCGCATTTATTTTATTCATCCATTCTTCGAGAATCCATTTCCGTCAAAAATCATCTACGGAATCCATTTTCCGTCGAAAAACATCACAAAATCTATATCTTTGGCATTTATTTTATTCATCCGTTTTCGACGGAATACATTTTTCGTCCAAAATCTTCGACGGAATCCATTTTCCATCAAAAAACTTCATAAAATCAATTTCTTTTGCATTTATTTTATTCATCCATTTTCGACGGAATTCATTTTCCGTCAAAAATCTTCGACGGAATCCATTTTCCGTCGAAAAACTTCACAAAATCAATTTCTTTTGCATTTATTTTATTCATCCATTTTCGACGGAATTCATTTTCCGTCAAAAATGTTCACAAAATCAATTTCTTTTGCATTTATTTTATTCATCCGTTTTCGACGGAATACATTTTTCGTCAAAAATCTTCGACGGAATCCATTTTCCATCGAAAAACTTCATAAAATCAATTTCTTTTGCATTTATTTTATTCATCCATTTTCGACGGAATTCATTTTCCGTCCAAAATCTTCGACGTAATCTATTTTCCGTTTAAAAAATTCACAAAATCAATTTCTTTTGCATTTATTTTATTCATCCATTTTCGACGGAATTCATTTTCCGTCAAAAATCTTCGACGGAATCTATTTTCCATTTAAAAAATTCACAAAATCAATTTCTTTTGCATTTATTTTATTCATCCATTTTCGACGGAATTCATTTTCCGTCAAAAATCTTCGACGGAATCCATTTTCCGTCGAAAAACTTCACAAAATCAATTTCTTTTGCATTTATTTTATTCATCCATTTTCGACGGAATTCATTTTCCGTCAAAAATCTTCGACGGAATCCATTTTCCGTCGAAAAACTTCACAAAATCAATTTCTTTTGCATTTATTTTATTCATCCATTTTCGACGGAATTCATTTTCCGTCAAAAATCTTCACAAAATCAATTTCTTTTGCATTTATTTTATTCATCCATTTTCGACGGAATACATTTTTCGTCAAAAATCTTCGACGGAATCCATTTTCCGTCGAAAAACTTCATAAAATCAATTTCTTTTGCATTTATTTTATTCATCCATTTTCGACGGAATTCATTTTCCGTCAAAAATCTTCGACGGAATCCATTTTCCGTCGAAAAACTTCACAAAATCAATTTCTTTTGCATTTATTTTATTCATCCATTTTCGACGGAATTCATTTTCCGTCAAAAATCTTCGACGGAATCCATTTTCCGTCGAAAAACTTCACAAAATCAATTTCTTTTGCATTTATTTTATTCATCCATTTTCGACGGAATCCATTTTCCGTCAAAAATCTCACAAAATCAATTTCTTTTGCATTTATTTTATTCATCCATTTTCTACGGAATCCATTTTCCGTCGAAAAACTTCACAAAATCAATTTCTTTTGTATTTATTTTAGTCATCCGTTTTCGACGGAATACATTTTTCGTCCAAAATCTTCGACGGAATCCATTTTCCATCGAAAAACTTCATAAAATCAATTTCTTTTGCATTTATTTTATTCATCCATTTTCGACGGAATTCATTTTCCGTCAAAAATCTTCGACGGAATCCATTTTCCGTCGAAAAACTTCACAAAATCAATTTCTTTTGCATTTATTTTATTCATCCATTTTCGACGGAATTCATTTTCCGTCAAAAATGTTCACAAAATCAATTTCTTTTGCATTTATTTTATTCATCCGTTTTCGACGGAATACATTTTTCGTCAAAAATCTTCGACGGAATCCATTTTCCATCGAAAAACTTCATAAAATCAATTTCTTTTGCATTTATTTTATTCATCCATTTTCGACGGAATTCTTTTTCCGTCCAAAATCTTCGACGTAATCTATTTTCCGTTTAAAAAATTCACAAAATCAATTTCTTTTGCATTTATTTTATTCATCCATTTTCGACGGAATCATTTTCCGTCAAAAATCTTCGACGGAATCTATTTTCCATTTAAAAAATTCACAAAATCAATTTCTTTTGCATTTATTTTATTCATCCATTTTCGACGGAATTCATTTTCCGTCAAAAATCTTCGACGGAATCCATTTTCCGTCGAAAAACTTCACAAAATCAATTTCTTTTGCATTTATTTTATTCATTTTCCATTTTCGACGGAATCCATTTTCGTCGAAAAACTTCACAAAATCAATTTCTTTTGCATTTATTTTATTCATCCATTTTCGACGGAATCCATTTTCCGTCGAAAAACTTCACAAAATCAATTTCTTTTGCATTTATTTTATTCATCCGTTTTCGACGGAATACATTTTTCGTTAAAAATCTTCAACGGAATCCATTTTTCGTCGAAAAACTTCATAAAATCAATTTCTTTTGCATTTATTTTATTCATCCATTTTCGACGGAATTCATTTTCCGTCAAAAATCTTCGACGGAATCCATTTTCCGTCGAAAAACTTCACAAAATCAATTTCTTTTGCATTTATTTTATTCATCCGTTTTCGACGGAATTCATTTTCCGTCAAAAATCTTCACAAAATCAATTTCTTTTGCATTTATTTTATTAATCCGTTTTCAACGGAATACATTTTTCGTCAAAAATCTTAGACGGAATCCATTTTTCGTCGAAAAACTTCATAAAATCAATTTCTTTTGCATTTATTTTATTCATCCATTTTCGACGGAATTCATTTTCCATCCAAAATCTTCGACGGAATCTATTTTCCGTTTAAAAAATTCACAAAATCAATTTCTTTTGCATTTATTTTATTCATCCATTTTCGACGGAATTCATTTTCCGTCAAAAATCTTCGACGGAATCCATTTTCCGTCGAAAAACTTCACAAAATCAATTTCTTTTGCATTTATTTTATTCATCCATTTTCGACGGAATTCATTTTCCGTCAAAAATCTTCGACGGAATCCATTTTCCGTCGAAAAACTTCACAAAATCAATTTCTTTTGCATTTATTTTTTTAATCCGTTTTCGACGCAATTCTTTTCCGTCGAAAAAACTACACAAAAACAATTTCTTTTGCATTTATTTTATTCATCCATTTTCGACGGAATACATTTTTCGTCCAAAATCTTCGACGGAATCCATTTTCCATCGAAAAACTTCATAAAATCAATTTCTTTTGCATTTATTTTATTCATCCATTTTCGACGGAATTCATTTTCCGTCAAAAATCTTCGACGGAATCCATTTTCCGTCGAAAAACTTCACAAAATCAATTTCTTTTGCATTTATTTTATTCATCCGTTTTCGACGGAATTCATTTTCCGTCAAAAACCTTCACAAAATCAATTTCTTTTGCATTTATTTTATTAATCCGTTTTCAACAGAATACATTTTTCGTCAAAAATCTTAGACGGAATCCATTTTGCGTCGAAAAACTTCATAAAATCAATTTCTTTTGCATTTATTTTATTCATCCATTTTCGACGGAATTCATTTTCCATCCAAAATCTTCGACGGAATCTATTTTCCGTTTAAAAAATTCACAAAATCAATTTCTTTTGCATTTATTTTATTCATCCATTTTCGACGGAATTCATTTTCCGTCAAAAATCTTCGACGGAATCCATTTTCCGTCGAAAAACTTCACAAAATCAATTTCTTTTGCATTTATTTTATTCATCCATTTTCGATGGAATTCATTTTCCGTCAAAAATCTTCACAAAATCAATTTCTTTTGCATTTATTTTTTTAATCCGTTTTCGACGCAATTCTTTTCCGTCGAAAAACTACACAAAAACAATTTCTTTTGCATTTATTTTATTCATCCATTTTCGACGGAATACATTTTTCGTCCAAAATCTTCGACGGAATCCATTTTCCATCGAAAAACTTCCTAAAATCAATTTCTTTTGCATTTATTTTATTCATCCATTTTCGACGGAATTCATTTTCCGTCCAAAATCTTCGACGGAATCCATTTTCCGTCGAAAAACTTCACAAAATCAATTTCTTTTGCATTTATTTTATTCATCCATTTTCGACGGAATTCATTTTCCGACAAAAATCTTCACAAAATCAATTTCTTTTGCATTTATTTTATTCAACCATTTTCGACGGAATTCATTTTCCTTCAAAAATCTTCGACGGAATCCATTTTCCGTTTAAAAAATTCACAAAATCAATTTCTTTTGCATTTATTTTATTCATCCATTTTCGACGGAATTCATTTTCCGTCAAAAATCTTCGACGGAATCCATTTTCCGTCGAAAAACTTCACAAAATCAATTTCTTTTGCATTTATTTTATTCATCCATTTTCGACGGAATTCATTTTCCGTCAAAAATCTTCGACGGAATCCATTTTCCGTCGAAAAACTTCACAAAATCAATTTCTTTTGCATTTATTTTTTTAATCCGTTTTCGACGCAATTCTTTTCCGTCGAAAAACTACACAAAAACAATTTCTTTTGCATTTATTTTATTCATCCATTTTCGACGGAATACATTTTTCGTCCAAAATCTTCGACGGAATCCATTTTCCATCGAAAAACTTCACAAAATCAATTTCTTTTGCATTTATTTTATTCATCCATTTTCGACGGAATTCATTTTCCGTCAAAAATCTTCGACGGAATCCATTTTCCGTCGAAAAACTTCACAAAATCAATTTCTTTTGCATTTATTTTTTTAATCCGTTTTCGACGTCAAAAATTCATTTTCCGTCGAAAAACTTCACAAAATCAATTTCTTTTGCATTTATTTTATTCATCCATTTTCGACGGAATTCATTTTCCGTCAAAAATCTTCGACGGAATCCATTTTCCGTCGAAAAACTTCACAAAATCAATTTCTTTTGCATTTATTTTATTCATTTTCCGTCAAAAATCTTCGACGGAATCCATTTTCCGTCGAAAAACTTCACAAAATCAATTTCTTTTGCATTTATTTTATTCAATTTTCGACGGAATTCATTTTCCGTCAAAAATCTTCGACGGAATCCATTTTCCGTCGAAAAACTTCACAAAATCAATTTCTTTTGCATTTATTTTATTCATCCATTTTCGACGGAATTCATTTTCCAATCAAAATCTTCGACGGAATCTATTTTCCGTTTAAA
The DNA here is from genome assembly GCA_032173675.1 of Gastrolobium villosum. Classification (NCBI taxonomy): domain Eukaryota; kingdom Viridiplantae; phylum Streptophyta; class Magnoliopsida; order Fabales; family Fabaceae; genus Gastrolobium; species Gastrolobium villosum. Next base: position 19,110 of record JAVKPL010004629.1, read on the forward strand.
AAATTCACAAAATCAATTTCTTTTGCATTTATTTTATTCATCCATTTTCGACGGAATTCATTTTCCGTCAAAATCTTCGACGGAATCCATTTTCCGTCGAAAAACTTCACAAAATCAATTTCTTTTGCATTTATTTTATTCATCCATTTTCGACGGAATTCATTTTCCGTCAAAAATCTTCGACGGAATCCATTTTCCGTCGAAAAACTTCACAAAATCAATTTCTTTTGCATTTATTTTTTTAATCCGTTTTCGACGCAATTCTTTTCCGTCGAAAAACTACACAAAAACAATTTCTTTTGCATTTATTTTATTCATCCATTTTCGACGGAATACATTTTTCAAAATCTTCGAAAATTTTCCATCGAAAAACTTCATAAAATCAATTTCTTTTGCATTTATTTTATTCATCAATTTTCGACGGAATTCATTTTCCGTCAAAATCTTCGACGGAATCCATTTTCCGTCGAAAAACTTCACAAAATCAATTTCTTTTGCATTTATTTTATTCATTCATTTTCGACGGAATTCATTTTCCGTCAAAAATCTTCACAAAATCAATTTCTTTTGCATTTATTTTATTCATCCATTTTCGACGGAATACATTATTCGTCAAAAATCTTCGACGGAATCCATTTTTCGTCGAAAAACTTCATAAAATCAATTTCTTTTGCATTTATTTTATTCATCCATTTTTGACGGAATTCATTTTCCGTCAAAAATCTTCGACGGAATCTATTTTCCGTCGAAAAACTTAACAAAATCAATTTCTTTTGCATTTATTTTATTCATCCATTTTCGACGGAATTCATTTTCCGTCAAAAAAAATCTTCGACGGAATCCATTTTCCGTCGAAAAACTTCACAAAATCAATTTCTTTTGCATTTATTTTATTCATCCATTTTCGACGGAATCCATTTTCCGTCAAAAATCTTCGACGGAATCCATTTTCCGTCAAAAATCATCTACGGAATCCATTTTCCGTCGAAAAACATCACAAAATCAATATCTTTGGCATTTATTTTATTCATCCGTTTTCGACGGAATACATTTTTCGTCCAAAATCTTCGACGGAATCCATTTTCCATCAAAAAACTTCATAAAATCAATTTCTTTTGCATTTATTTTATTCATCCATTTTCGACGGAATTCATTTTCCGTCAAAAATCTTCGACGGAATCCATTTTCCGTCGAAAAACTTCACAAAATCAATTTCTTTTGCATTTATTTTATTCATCCATTTTCGACGGAATTCATTTTCCGTCAAAACTGTTCACAAAATCAATTTCTTTTGCATTTATTTTATTCATCCGTTTTCGACGGAATACATTTTTCGTCAAAAATCTTCGACGGAATCCATTTTCCATCGAAAAACTTCATAAAATCAATTTCTTTTGCATTTATTTTATTCATCCATTTTCGACGGAATTCTTTTTCCGTCCAAAATCTTCGACGTAATCTATTTTCCGTTTAAAAAATTCACAAAATCAATTTCTTTTGCATTTATTTTATTCATCCATTTTCGACGGAATTCATTTTCCGTCAAAAATCTTCGACGGAATCTATTTTCCATTTAAAAAATTCACAAAATCAATTTCTTTTGCATTTATTTTATTCATCCATTTTCGACGGAATTCATTTTCCGTCAAAAATCTTCGACGGAATCCATTTTCCGTCGAAAAACTTCACAAAATCAATTTCTTTTGCATTTATTTTATTCATCCATTTTCGACGGAATTCATTTTCCGTCCAAAATCTTCGACGGAATCCATTTTCCGTCGAAAAACTTCACAAAATCAAAATCTTCGACGGAATCCATTTTCCGTCAAAAAACTTCACAAAATCAATTTCTTTTGCATTTATTTTATTCATCCATTTTCGACGGAATACATTTTTCGTTAAAAATCTTCGACGGAATCCATTTTTCGTCGAAAAACTTCATAAAATCAATTTCTTTTGCATTTATTTTATTCATCCATTTTCGACGGAATTCATTTTCCGTCAAAAATCTTCGACGGAATCCATTTTCCGTCGAAAAACTTCACAAAATCAATTTCTTTTGCATTTATTTTATTCATCCGTTTTCGACGGAATTCATTTTCCGTCAAAAACCTTCACAAAATCAATTTCTTTTGCATTTATTTTATTAATCCGTTTTCAACGGAATACATTTTTCGTCAAAAATCTTAGACGGAATCCATTTTTCGTCGAAAAACTTCATAAAATCAATTTCTTTTGGATTTATTTTATTCATCCATTTTCGACGGAATTCATTTTCCATCCAAAATCTTCGACGGAATCTATTTTCCGTTTAAAAAATTCACAAAATCAATTTCTTTTGCATTTATTTTATTCATCCATTTTCGACGGAATTCATTTTCCGTCAAAAATCTTCGACGGAATCCATTTTCCGTCGAAAAACTTCACAAAATCAATTTCTTTTGCATTTATTTTATTCATCCATTTTCGACGGAATTCATTTTCCGTCAAAAATCTTCGACGGAATCCATTTTCCGTCGAAAAACTTCACAAAATCAATTTCTTTTGCATTTATTTTTTTAATCCGTTTTCGACGCAATTCTTTTCCGTCGAAAAACTACACAAAAACAATTTCTTTTGCATTTATTTTATTCATCCATTTTCGACGGAATACATTTTTCGTCCAAAATCTTCGACGGAATCCATTTTCCATCGAAAAACTTCACAAAATCAATTTCTTTTGCATTTATTTTATTCATCCATTTTCGACGGAATTCATTTTCCGTCCAAAATCTTCGACGGAATCCATTTTCCGTCGAAAAACTTCACAAAATCAATTTCTTTTGCATTTATTTTATTCATCCATTTTCGACGGAATTCATTTTCCGTCAAAATCTTCGACGGAATCCATTTTCCGTCGAAAAACTTCACAAAATCAATTTCTTTTGCATTTATTTTATTCATCCATTTTCGACGGAATTCATTTTCCGTCAAAAATCTTCGACGGAATCCATTTTCCGACGAAAAACTTCACAAAATCAATTTCTTTTGCATTTATTTTTTTAATCCGTTTTCGACGGAATTCATTTTCCTTCGAAAAATTTTCCGTCACAAAATCAATTTCTTTTGCATTTATTTTATTCATCCATTTTCGACGGAATTCATTTTCCGTCAAAATCTTCGACGGAAATTTTCCGTTTAAAAAATTCACAAAATCAATTTCTTTTGCATTTATTTTATTCATCCATTTTCGACGGAATTCATTTTCCGTCCAAAAATCTTCGACGGAATCCATTTTCCGTCGAAAAACTTCACAAAATCAATTTCTTTTGCATTTATTTTATTCATCCATTTTCGACGGAATTCATTTTCCATCCAAAATCTTCGACGGAATCTATTTTCCGTTTAAAAAATTCACAAAATCAATTTCTTTTGCATTTATTTTATTCATCCATTTTCGACGGAATTCATTTTCCGTCAAAAATCTTCGACGGAATCCATTTTCCGTCGAAAAATTTCACAAAATCAATTTCTTTTGCATTTATTTTATTCATCCGTTTTCGACGGAATTCATTTTCCGTCAAAAATCTTCACAAAATCAATTTCTTTTGCATTTATTTTTTTAATCCGTTTTCGACGCAATTCTTTTCCATCGAAAAACTTCATAAAATCAATTTCTTTTGCATTTATTTTATTCATCCATTTTCGACGGAATACATTTTTCGTCAAAAA
>JAVKPL010004630.1:15000-22694 GCA_032173675.1 Gastrolobium villosum
ACTAACCAGAGAATCGTTACGCCCACCCTATTTTTGCCAAATTCCATCGTTTAGACCACTTTTTCGGGGCCTGAAATATTTTTTATCGATCCCTGAACAGGCGAAAATTGAGAAAATCCGAAAAAATGGAAAAGCATACCCCGGCATCGAATTTTGATCTGGTTTCTTTGCAGGCGTCCATACTTAAATATATCCAACATCCCATCCAAGTTTCATTGGATTTCGTGGAGAATTTCTTCATTGATCTGAATAACATAACTCCACACATAACAGCCTCATTACTTTATAACTGACTCATTAATCATTGATATGAATAACATAACTCCACACATAACAACCTCATTACTTTATAACTGACTCATTAATATCAATCAATGAATAACATAACTCCACACATGACAGCCTCATTACTCCACACATAACAGCCTCATTACTTTATAACTGACTCATTAATATCAATCAATGAATAACAACACATAACAGCCTCATTACTTTATAACTAACTCATTAATATCATCCAAGTTTCATCCCGCATCGCAATCCTCTTCATTGATCTGAATAACTTAACTCCACACGTAACAGCCTCATTACTTTATAACTGACTCATTAATCATTGATATGAATAACATAACTCCACACATAACAGCCTCATTACTTTATAACTAACTCATTAATATCATCCAAGTTTCATCCCGCATCGCAATCCTCTTCATTGATCTGAATAACATAACTCCACACGTAACAGCCTCATTACTTTATAACTGACTCATTAATCATTGATATGAATAACATAACTCCACACATAACAGCCTCATTACTTTATAACTAACTCATTAATATCATCCAAGTTTCATCCCGCATCGCAATCCTCTTCATTGATCTGAATAACTTAACTCCACACGTAACAGCCTCATTACTTTATAACTGACTCATTAATCATTGATATGAATAACATAACTCCACACATAACAGCCTCATTACTTTATAACTAACTCATTAATATCATCCAAGTTTCATCCCGCATCGCAATCCTCTTCATTGATCTGAATAACATAACTCCACACGTAACAGCCTCATTACTTTATAACTGACTCATTAATCATTGATATGAATAACATAACTCCACACATAACAGCCTCATTACTTTATAACTAACTCATTAATATCATCCAAGTTTCATCCCGCATCGCAATCCTCTTCATTGATCTGAATAACATAACTCCACACGTAACAGCCTCATTACTTTATAACTGACTCATTAATCATTGATATGAATAACATAACTCCACACATAACAGCCTCATTACTTTATAACTAACTCATTAATATCATCCAAGTTTCATCCCGCATCGCAATCCTCTTCATTGATCTGAATAACATAACTCCACACGTAACAGCCTCATTACTTTATAACTGACTCATTAATCATTGATATGAATAACATAACTCCACACATAACAGCCTCATTACTTTATAACTAACTCATTAATATCATCCAAGTTTCATCCCGCATCGCAATCCTCTTCATTGATCTGAATAACATAACTCCACACGTAACAGCCTCATTACTTTATAACTGACTCATTAATCATTGATATGAATAACATAACTCCACACATAACAGCCTCATTACTTTATAACTAACTCATTAATATCATCCAAGTTTCATCCCGCATCGCAATCCTCTTCATTGATCTGAATAACATAACTCCACACGTAACAGCCTCATTACTTTATAACTGACTCATTAATCATTGATATGAATAACATAACTCCACACATAACAGCCTCATTACTTTATAACTAACTCATTAATATCATCCAAGTTTCATCCCGCATCGCAATCCTCTTCATTGATCTGAATAACATAACTCCACACGTAACAGCCTCATTACTTTATAACTGACTCATTAATCATTGATATGAATAACATAACTCCACACATAACAGCCTCATTACTTTATAACTAACTCATTAATATCATCCAAGTTTCATCCCGCATCGCAATCCTCTTCATTGATCTGAATAACATAACTCCACACGTAACAGCCTCATTACTTTATAACTGACTCATTAATCATTGATATGAATAACATAACTCCACACATAACAGCCTCATTACTTTATAACTAACTCATTAATATCATCCAAGTTTCATCCCGCATCGCAATCCTCTTCATTGATCTGAATAACATAACTCCACACGTAACAGCCTCATTACTTTATAACTGACTCATTAATCATTGATATGAATAACATAACTCCACACATAACAGCCTCATTACTTTATAACTAACTCATTAATATCATCCAAGTTTCATCCCGCATCGCAATCCTCTTCATTGATCTGAATAACATAACTCCACACGTAACAGCCTCATTACTTTATAACTGACTCATTAATCATTGATATGAATAACATAACTCCACACATAACAGCCTCATTACTTTATAACTAACTCATTAATATCATCCAAGTTTCATCCCGCATCGCAATCCTCTTCATTGATCTGAATAACATAACTCCACACGTAACAGCCTCATTACTTTATAACTGACTCATTAATCATTGATATGAATAACATAACTCCACACATAACAGCCTCATTACTTTATAACTAACTCATTAATATCATCCAAGTTTCATCCCGCATCGCAATCCTCTTCATTGATCTGAATAACATAACTCCACACGTAACAGCCTCATTACTTTATAACTGACTCATTAATCATTGATATGAATAACATAACTCCACACATAACAGCCTCATTACTTTATAACTAACTCATTAATATCATCCAAGTTTCATCCCGCATCGCAATCCTCTTCATTGATCTGAATAACATAACTCCACACGTAACAGCCTCATTACTTTATAACTGACTCATTAATCATTGATATGAATAACATAACTCCACACATAACAGCCTCATTACTTTATAACTAACTCATTAATATCATCCAAGTTTCATCCCGCATCGCAATCCTCTTCATTGATCTGAATAACTTAACTCCACACGTAACAGCCTCATTACTTTATAACTGACTCATTAATCATTGATATGAATAACATAACTCCACACATAACAGCCTCATTACTTTATAACTAACTCATTAATATCATCCAAGTTTCATCCCGCATCGCAATCCTCTTCATTGATCTGAATAAATAACTCCACACGTAACAGCCTACATTACTTTATAAAGACTCATTAATCATTGATATGAATAACATAACTCCACACATAACAGCCTCATTACTTTATAACTAACTCATTAATTTCATCCCGCATCGCAATCCTCTTCATTGATCTGAATAACATAACTCCACACGTAACAGCCTCATTACTTTATAACTGACTCATTAATCATTGATATGAATAACATAACTCCACACATAACAGCCTCATTACTTTATAACTAACTCATTAATATCATCCAAGTTTCATCCCGCATCGCAATCCTCTTCATTGATCTGAATAACATAACTCCACACGTAACAGCCTCATTACTTTATAACTGACTCATTAATCATTGATATGAATAACATAACTCCACACATAACAGCCTCATTACTTTATAACTAACTCATTAATATCATCCAAGTTTCATCCCGCATCGCAATCCTCTTCATTGATCTGAATAACATAACTCCACACGTAACAGCCTCATTACTTTATAACTGACTCATTAATCATTGATATGAATAACATAACTCCACACATAACAGCCTCATTACTTTATAACTAACTCATTAATATCATCCAAGTTTCATCCCGCATCGCAATCCTCTTCATTGATCTGAATAACATAACTCCACACGTAACAGCCTCATTACTTTATAACTGACTCATTAATCATTGATATGAATAACATAACTCCACACATAACAGCCTCATTACTTTATAACTAACTCATTAATATCATCCAAGTTTCATCCCGCATCGCAATCCTCTTCATTGATCTGAATAACATAACTCCACACGTAACAGCCTCATTACTTTATAACTGACTCATTAATCATTGATATGAATAACATAACTCCACACATAACAGCCTCATTACTTTATAACTAACTCATTAATATCATCCAAGTTTCATCCCGCATCGCAATCCTCTTCATTGATCTGAATAACATAACTCCACACGTAACAGCCTCATTACTTTATAACTGACTCATTAATCATTGATATGAATAACATAACTCCACACATAACAGCCTCATTACTTTATAACTAACTCATTAATATCATCCAAGTTTCATCCCGCATCGCAATCCTCTTCATTGATCTGAATAACATAACTCCACACGTAACAGCCTCATTACTTTATAACTGACTCATTAATCATTGATATGAATAACATAACTCCACACATAACAGCCTCATTACTTTATAACTAACTCATTAATATCATCCAAGTTTCATCCCGCATCGCAATCCTCTTCATTGATCTGAATAACTTAACTCCACACGTAACAGCCTCATTACTTTATAACTGACTCATTAATCATTGATATGAATAACATAACTCCACACATAACAGCCTCATTACTTTATAACTAACTCATTAATATCATCCAAGTTTCATCCCGCATCGCAATCCTCTTCATTGATCTGAATAACATAACTCCACACGTAACAGCCTCATTACTTTATAACTGACTCATTAATCATTGATATGAATAACATAACTCCACACATAACAGCCTCATTACTTTATAACTAACTCATTAATATCATCCAAGTTTCATCCCGCATCGCAATCCTCTTCATTGATCTGAATAACTTAACTCCACACGTAACAGCCTCATTACTTTATAACTGACTCATTAATCATTGATATGAATAACATAACTCCACACATAACAGCCTCATTACTTTATAACTAACTCATTAATATCATCCAAGTTTCATCCCGCATCGCAATCCTCTTCATTGATCTGAATAACATAACTCCACACGTAACAGCCTCATTACTTTATAACTGACTCATTAATCATTGATATGAATAACATAACTCCACACATAACAGCCTCATTACTTTATAACTAACTCATTAATATCATCCAAGTTTCATCCCGCATCGCAATCCTCTTCATTGATCTGAATAACATAACTCCACACGTAACAGCCTCATTACTTTATAACTGACTCATTAATCATTGATATGAATAACATAACTCCACACATAACAGCCTCATTACTTTATAACTAACTCATTAATATCATCCAAGTTTCATCCCGCATCGCAATCCTCTTCATTGATCTGAATAACATAACTCCACACGTAACAGCCTCATTACTTTATAACTGACTCATTAATCATTGATATGAATAACATAACTCCACACATAACAGCCTCATTACTTTATAACTAACTCATTAATATCATCCAAGTTTCATCCCGCATCGCAATCCTCTTCATTGATCTGAATAACTTAACTCCACACGTAACAGCCTCATTACTTTATAACTGACTCATTAATCATTGATATGAATAACATAAATCCACACATAACAGCCTCATTACTTTATAACTAACTCATTAATATCATCCAAGTTTCATCCCGCATCGCAATCCTCTTCATTGATCTGAATAACATAACTCCACACGTAACAGCCTCATTACTTTATAACTGACTCATTAATCATTGATATGAATAACATAACTCCACACATAACAGCCTCATTACTTTATAACTAACTCATTAATATCATCCAAGTTTCATCCCGCATCGCAATCCTCTTCATTGATCTGAATAACATAACTCCACACGTAACAGCCTCATTACTTTATAACTGACTCATTAATCATTGATATGAATAACATAACTCCACACATAACAGCCTCATTACTTTATAACTAACTCATTAATATCATCCAAGTTTCATCCCGCATCGCAATCCTCTTCATTGATCTGAATAACTTAACTCCACACGTAACAGCCTCATTACTTTATAACTGACTCATTAATCATTGATATGAATAACATAACTCCACACATAACAGCCTCATTACTTTATAACTAACTCATTAATATCATCCAAGTTTCATCCCGCATCGCAATCCTCTTCATTGATCTGAATAACTTAACTCCACACGTAACAGCCTCATTACTTTATAACTGACTCATTAATCATTGATATGAATAACATAACTCCACACATAACAGCCTCATTACTTTATAACTAACTCATTAATATCATCCAAGTTTCATCCCGCATCGCAATCCTCTTCATTGATCTGAATAACATAACTCCACACGTAACAGCCTCATTACTTTATAACTGACTCATTAATCATTGATATGAATAACATAACTCCACACATAACAGCCTCATTACTTTATAACTAACTCATTAATATCATCCAAGTTTCATCCCGCATCGCAATCCTCTTCATTGATCTGAATAACTTAACTCCACACGTAACAGCCTCATTACTTTATAACTGACTCATTAATCATTGATATGAATAACATAACTCCACACATAACAGCCTCATTACTTTATAACTAACTCATTAATATCATCCAAGTTTCATCCCGCATCGCAATCCTCTTCATTGATCTGAATAACTTAACTCCACACGTAACAGCCTCATTACTTTATAACTGACTCATTAATCATTGATATGAATAACATAACTCCACACATAACAGCCTCATTACTTTATAACTAACTCATTAATATCATCCAAGTTTCATCCCGCATCGCAATCCTCTTCATTGATCTGAATAACATAACTCCACACGTAACAGCCTCATTACTTTATAACTGACTCATTAATCATTGATATGAATAACATAACTCCACACATAACAGCCTCATTACTTTATAACTAACTCATTAATATCATCCAAGTTTCATCCCGCATCGCAATCCTCTTCATTGATCTGAATAACTTAACTCCACACGTAACAGCCTCATTACTTTATAACTGACTCATTAATCATTGATATGAATAACATAACTCCACACATAACAGCCTCATTACTTTATAACTAACTCATTAATATCATCCAAGTTTCATCCCGCATCGCAATCCTCTTCATTGATCTGAATAACATAACTCCACACGTAACAGCCTCATTACTTTATAACTGACTCATTAGTGAGGCATCGGGTGCGCCGCGTCAGGCACCAAGTCCAGCACCTCCCCAGGCACCATCCGCTGCACCACGCTGGGCATCAGGTGCGCCTCGTCAGGCACCAGGAGCGCCACGCCTGGCACCGGGTGCGCCTCGTCGGGCACCATCCGGGGCACCACGCCTGGCACCGGGTGCGCCTCGTCAGGCACCATCCGGGGCACCACGCCGGGCATCAGGTGCGCCTCGTCAGGCACCATCCGGTGCACCACGCCGGGCATCAGGTGCGCCACGCCTGGCGCCTCGTCAGGCACCATCCGGTGCACCAGGTGCGCCACGCCTGGCGCCATCCGGTGCGCCACGCCTGGCGCCGGGTGCGCCTCGTCAGGCACCAGGAGCACCACGCCTGGCGCGCCAAGTGAAGCATCCGGTGCACCTCGCCTGGCACAGGGTGCGCCGCGTCAGGCGCCAAGTCCTGCACCTCCCCGGGCACCACCCTCGCCGGGGCACCCAGTCAAGCATCCGGCGCACCACGTCGGGGCACCCAATCCCACCCCCCCTCCCTCCAAGTTTCATCGGATTTCATGGAAGGATTGATTTCTA
>JAVKPL010004631.1:0-22578 GCA_032173675.1 Gastrolobium villosum
ACCATCTTGTATGTGCTACATACTCAGGCTTACCGTATAGGTGGACACCACATGCATATCATAAAAGCACATTGCATATAATAGCTCAACAGCATTTCCAAAACATCAAAGCATGTAACACAGCATGCATAAACCACATCCCCATGGGACATGGTGGAACCACAAAATGGCTAAACCGAGGACACGAAAGCTTACCTTGCAAGCTAGCTATCCAAGCCAAGAGTCCAACCAATCTCAAGTCCAAAAACAGCAGTATCACAATCTGATATGGACCAATAACACATCAATATTTATGCATCGCAAGCATACAACTTAAAGACTACGCCTTTCCTTTACGTTTTACGTCTTAAGGCTTCCAACAAAGCCATAAGCCCTTAATCATATGATCCTGACTTAGTTCATTAATTACAGAAGTTCAACTTCCTTAATCTTGGGTCTACAAACACCCAATAGCTTACCGTTCACACAGCACGGCTACTGTTCTGTGAAAACCCAGGATATCCGGATATCACAGGGAACATATCCGGATATGCCATATCCGGATATCACACTGGCCATATCCGGATATACCATATCCGGATACCCAGTTCCCACATCCGAATATGGATATCCGGATACCATATCCGGATATGCATATCCGGATACCATATCCGGATATCTGTTCGACAAATATCCGGATATCTCACGACAGAATGCAGTTTCTGCATTTCGTGAATATCCACCCCAAAGATTCAACTTTTAACACATGTATACGTTAAAGCATGCATCTTTAATCTGTTTTAGGTTCATACTCATTATACCTTCTTGTTTACTCATTAAACATGGCCAAGACATCAACTTTAAGAATTAAAACTTAAGATCAAAGGTGAGGGAACTTACCCCAAGCTTAAAACAGAAAATGGAGGTGCTCTTGGAGCTCCCAATGCTGCTCACAAGTCCAGCACACCCAAGGACACGAAAATGCCACACCAAAGGTTGGTTCTTGGCACTAAAGGAGGCTTCTTGAAACCTCTAATGTCATGAACAATGGCTCATAACCATGGAGACAACACCACAGCCCACTAAACACCCCTCTCCCAGCACCTCAACTCAGAAAAGGTTGCACTCCACTCTCACAAAACACACTCTAGTTGTTTAGAAGAAGGAATGGTGAAGAAGATTGAAGGAGAAAGGTCACCAAGCTCACAAATGGTGAAAGAATGCAATGAACAGTGCTAAGCATTCAGAAAATCAGCCTCCTCCACGTAAGAATAGTGGCTGCCTAGGGTTGTGTGCCTTAGTGTGTCTATTTATAGGCACAAGGCCACTTAACGCGCAGTATTAGCCTTAATAGCAAAGTAACAAATCTTGATCCCAAACTTTGGAATCTAGACCTACACATTTTTCTAAGATTTTTCATATTTTTATTTTATTTTTCGGAGCACCTTTCCGGTACGCGCTTTTCCATAGCCAGTATCAGTTTTGGCATCAGATTACATTATTTTGACTTGAAACTTGTTTTACAAGTCCTACCTAATATTCTAGTAATTATCATGCGTTCGTTATAATTTTCCGGGATACTTTTCCGGTACACATTTATACCGGGTAGCAGAACCGGTATCTGCGCTTTTCTTCCGAAAAGCGACTTTCAGCATTTTTACTCATTCATTATAATTATTTAAGCCCAATAATAATTATTAAGGTCAATTATGGAATCATTTTCTAATTATCATAATTAATTCACTAATTACCTTAATTAGCGGTGCAGGTTCTTACATTCACCCCACCTTTTTAAGGATTTTGTCCTCAAAATCAGAAACATACCTGTCTTGAAAGTCGGGATACTGTCGGAGAAGCTCATCCTCTCGCTCCCACGTACACTCCTCAGGAGTTCTTCCTGACCATTGCACTTTGACCATCGGAATGATCTTGCTTCTAAGCTCTTTCTCACCTCGATCGAGGATCTTGAGTGGTCCGACGGGAGTTTTTAGGTTCTCCCGAACCTCCACATCATCCGGTTGCACCACGTGCGAAGGATCTGCTATGTACCTCCGAAGCTGAGACACGTGAAACACGTCGTGGATGTTGGCTAAGTTCGGAGGCAAGGCAAGTCGATAGGCAACAGGTCCTACTCTACCAAGGATCTGGTATGGCCCAATAAATCGCGGGCTCAACTTCCTCACTCCGAGTGCTCGTCCAACACCGGTGACAGGTGAAAGTTTCACAAACACGTGCTCACCCTCACTGAACTCCAGTGGTCGATGCTTGACATCATAGTAGCTTTTCTGGCGATTCTGCGCCTGCTTCAACTTTTCCCTGATCATCTGGATCTGCTGGGTAGTATCTTGGACAAAGTCCAAGCCAAATAGCTCTTTATCTCCAACCTCAGACCAGCAGGTAGGAGTCCGACACCTCCTACCATACAGCGCCTCGTAGGGTGCCATGCCCAGACTAGCATGAAAACTGTTGTTGTACGAGAATTCTACCAACGGAAGGTACCTATCCCATGCTGATCCCTGCTCCAACGTGCAAGCTCTCAGCATGTCCTCCAATGTCTGGATGGTCCACTCAGTCTGTCCGTCAGTCTGAGGGTGATAGGCGGTACTCAATCTCAACTGCGTACCAAAAGCCTCCTGCAGCGCTTCCCAGAACCGAGATGTGAACTTCGGGTCCCTATCACTGATGATACTCTCGGGCACCCCGTGAAGCCTCACAATCTCGCGGACGTATAGTTTGGCCAACTGCTCTGTAGTGAAGCTCACCTTCACTGGAAGAAAATGGGCAGACTTGGTCAATCTGTCCACAATAACCCAGATAGAGTCACAGCCAGCCTGAGTTTTAGGCAATCCCACCACGAAGTCCATGGAAATACTCTCCCACTTCCACTGTGGAATCTCCAGAGGTTGAAGTTTACCAGACGGTTTCTGGTGCTCGATTTTTACTTTCTGACAAATAAGGCACTTGGACACGTAGACCGCTATGTCCTTCTTCATGCCCGGCCACCAAAAATTTCTCTTTAAGTCCTGGTACATTTTTGTGGCACCGGGTCGGATAGTAAACCGGCCCTTATGAGCCTCTGCCATAACCTCTTCGGTCAATGGCCCTCGAGGAATAACAATCCTCTTCTGGAACAGCAACAATCCATCCTCGTTCCAAGACACACCGTCCTAGTTCTTCACATAATCAAGGCACTCTCTTTGCACTTGCGCCTCTTTAATCTTTTCCATCAGCTCATTAATCACTTCTGCTGTTTCCATGTCGAGCAGTGCGCCCCCAAACAAGGAGTTCACTCTTAAGTCTCTGAACTTTTCGATCACCTCGTAGTCGCTCATCATTAAGCTGGATAAGCTCACGGATTTCCGACTCAAAGCATCGGCTACCACATTGGCCTTGCCAGGATGGTACCTCAACTCAAAGTCGTAGTCCTTCAAGAACTCCATCCATCTTCGCTGTCTCATGTTCAACTCCTTCTGGTCAAAGAGATACTTCAGGCTCTTGTGATCACTGAATACAACAAACTTCATGCCAAACAGGTAATGCCTCCAAATCTTGAAAGCAAAAACAATGGCTGCCAACTCCAAGTCGTGAGTCGGGTAGTTCTCCTCATGAGGTTTCAACTGTCTTGAAGCATAGGCAACAGCTTTCCCTTTCTGCATCAACACACAGCCTAGCCCCTTTCCAGAGGCATCGCAATATAACTCAAACTGCTCCGCAGGATCAGGAAGGACTAACACTGGAGCAGTAGTCAGTCTTTCCTTCAACTTCTGGAAACACTCCTCACACTCATGTGTCCACATGAATGGAGTCTCCTTTCGGGTAAGGCGAGTCATCGGTAGCACCATCTTGGAGAATCCCTCTATGAACCTCCTATAGTAGCCTGCCAAACCCAAGAAGCTTCTCACTTCTGTAACCGTCTTGGGCCTCTCCCAGTCCATCACGGCCTCAATCTTGTTAGGATCAACTGCAACTCCATCAGCGGAAATCACATGACCCAGAAATTTCACCGCCTTGAGCCAAAACTCACATTTTGACGGCTTAGCATATAGCTTTTTCTCTTTCAACACTTGCAAAACAATCTTCAAGTGCTCAGTATGCTCCTCCTCCGTCTTGGAGTAAATCAAGATGTCGTCAATGAAGACGATCACAAACTGATCCAGGTACGGCTGGAAGTCCTGTTCATATAGTCCATGAACACTGCGGGTGCATTGGTGAGTCCAAACGGGATCACCAAGTACTCATAATGCCCGTACCTCGAGCGAAACGCTGTCTTTGGGACATCCTCCGGCTTTACCCGTATCTGATGGTAACCGGACCAGAGATCAATCTTGGAATACACGCAAGCACCCCTGAGCTGATCCAGGAAATCATCAATGCGTGGAAGAGGATACTTGTTCTTGATTGTCACCTTGTTCAACTGTCTGTAGTCGGTGCACAACCGCATGGTCCCATCTTTCTTTTTCACAAAAATAACCGGTGCTCTCCAGGGAGACACACTCGACCGAATGAAATCTTTTGCTGAAAGCTCCTCTATATGCTTCTTCAGCTCCGCCAACTCTGGTGGCGACATCCGGTATGGAGCCAACGATATAGGCCCCACACCAGGCAATAAGTCTATGGAGAACTCTATCTCCCTCTGCGGTGGAAACTCAGGAATCTCCTCGGGAAACACCTCGAGGAATTCCCTCACCACAGGAATGCCAGTGAGATCCTCCTGTTTCCCACTCACCAAACCTCCCAACATGACATAGCCAAATGCCCCTGCTCTCAAGGCCCTCCTCGCCTGCAGGACTGAAATGAACGGTGAGGAACTGGCTGTGGACCCACCCGGAGACATCACCACTCTCTTGGCCCAGCAATCAATCAATGCACAGTTTCTGGACAACCAATCCATGCCCAGAATAATCTCCAGGTTGGCCATCGGCAATCCTATCAGATCTACCGAGAAGTCACGGCCATCCCACTGAAACGCTACATCACGATGAACAGTGGAGGTCAAACATTTTTCTCCGGTGGCGGTGGTCACCCGCATCGGTGGAGAAAGCACATCACTGGGCAACTCAAGCCCCACAGCAATAGGGGTAGCAACAAAAGAGTGCGTTGCCCCGGAATCAAAAAGCACATCAACAGCTGAACCACCAATGGTAACAGTACCTCTGACCAGGTTCGGAGCTCTGTCCGACTGCTGACGATCAAGTGTGTATACTCGCCCCGTAGTAGGTGGCACGGCTGGTGCCCCAGTAGGAACCATCTGCAATGGCACAGCCTGCACTGCAGCAACTCTCGCCGTCGGGCAATCTCTGGAGTAGTGGCCCTCCTTGCCACACTGGAAACAAATCAGCTGACCGGTAGAACACGGCCCAAAGTGTGACTTCCCGCATCCCGAGCATCTGGGGGCAGGAGGTCTTGCTGTGTTTTCCTGAGTAGCAGTCTTCTTAAACTGGTTTGGCGCTTACTTAGCCGCCAACTGTTTGCCCTTGCCCTTGTTTGCAAAATTCCTGTTCCTCCAGGGAGTGGAACCACCAGTACCCTGTGGCACCTCAATCTTGGCCTTCTTGGCCTGACTCGCACGGCAATAGTCCTCAATGTCGCGGCACTGCTGTACTAAAGCTCCGAAGTCTCTCGAAGCAGAACCAGCAAGATGTCCGGCAATATCCTCATTAAGTCCCCTCCGGAACTTAGCCGCAAGAAAAACAGGAGTCGGTCTCGCCATGCGGAAATGAGCAAACTTGACCAGCTCATTAAACTTGGCCAGGTACTCGTCGACAGACAACGAGCCCTGCACCAAACGGTCAAACTCTCCCTGCTTCCTCTCCTGAGAGTCATACGGAAAGTACTGACCCAGAAAGTACTCCTCGAAGAATGGCCACGTCATCACACGGCCCTGCATCTCGTAGATGTGAGAAAAGTTGGTCCACCACTCATGGGCCTCGCCCTCGAGCATGTAAGTGGCGAACAACAGCTTCTGCGGATCGGTGCACTGCATGATCCGGAAGATCTTGTCCAACGCCTGTAGCCATCTGGCAGCAGCAATGGGATCATAAGATCCGTCGAAAGAAGGTGGCTTATGCTTGCGGAAAGCATTCAGCCGGCGATCGATTTCGTCACGATCCTCAGCAAATAAGGGGATGGTCTGCATAGCCCCCGTCAAATAACTGCCCTCACCCATCTGGCTCTGGGTGTCCTCCTGTTGACTAGGCGGAGGTGGAAGCGGTGGCGGCAGTGGAGGTGGTGGAGGACACTGGCCAGCAGCAGGACCAGCCCTCAACTCCTCCAACATGACCTTCATCATAGTCATGTTGGCCATCCGGTTCTCCAGAACCTCAGCCGTGGCTCGCCGGTTCACATCTCTGATAGCGTCCAGCATCGCCTGGTTTGCCAACCTCGTGGCCTCCTGGTCGGCTAGTCGGGCCGCCTGCATCTCAGCTAATGCAGCCAGGATAGGATCCGATTGATCCTCGCTCGTACTAGGGTTCCTCCTTGGTGGCACCATGACTCTGCACAAGTTACACAAAGAATGAGTTGATCAGGCCCACGCCATGTGGTCACATATGCATCATCATAACACACACCAGTCAGAGAGAACGCAAAGTAGACACGCAACGAAGTACCCTAAGTTATTGCAATACATACAAGCTTTTCCCTAGAAAGTGCTCTGATACCATAAAATGTAACAGCCCGTGTTAACCCGGATTGTTAACATGCTATCGTATTAAGCCACGCTTAATTAAAATGCGGAATAAATTTTTTTTTTATTTCAATTATGACTTCATTAACCTTAGCCAACTTGATTACTTAATCAATTTCATAAAATACTGCCTGTATGTAAATTGCAAGACAACTAACTGGAATACCTCATATATAAATATAATGTGAGTATCTAAAGCCACAGGACTACTGACATGAATCGGCAAGTGTACCGAATCGCGCAAGTAATAAAATGATAAGTAAAGTTCGTATCCACAGAGTGTGTTCAAATCAATTAAACTATTCTTTTTAAGATTAAATATTCCAAGAGGTTTTTGACACGAATGTCAGGATTGTGTGGGAATTTGATTTGTAAAATAAAAAGACGTGTTTTTGTTCTTTTTGAATAATAAAGAATCCAACAAAACAAGGGTTTGAGATTTATGAGAAAAACGCTGTGGTTAGAGAACACTCACCAATGATCCCCACCTTTTACTCTGGATTAAGTTAAATATTAATATATATATCGTGAAATTAGATAATTATCAGATAAAAGTATCAGTAGTTAATTCTCAATCCCTTGAAGAATTAACCTTTTAATCTCATATAGAACCCTAATTCCTTGAGGTGCCCTATATGAGATCAAGCATAAAGATCGATAATTAAAACATCTACAATATGAATCATGTCTATCCCTAGATCATGTTCATACCGTCGTTCTATTCCCTTTCTGGATTAAAAGACCGCAGATCCCTCTTGTTGGCCCTAATCCTCAGATTTATTATCACTTACTAGATTGATCGGATCTAATAATAATAATAACAATACGATCAGAATAGAACGAAATTCAAAAGATAAATATATCAATAAAAACTCAATCCATTGTATCAGGGGTTCACAAGGGTTCGTGACCCTAACCACAACAAAGAGGTTCTAGCCAACCATTATCATGGCTAAAATCCAATATTCAAATGAAAACATACAACTACAAGAACTACAGAAAGGTAGAAGAAGAGATCCCTTTCCCACTCTCCAGAGCTTTCGCCTCTAAAATGACCTAAGAGTTGTCCAGAATGAAAAAGTGTGTTTTAGGGTTGCCTTGTGCCCTTTTTATGCACCTCAGAATCCTCCTTTTCTCGCAACTGACAGCTGTCCATCTCAACCCTACGCTTGGAGCGCAGGATCCACGCTCCAAGCGTGGAGCTTCTGCCTTTTTTCTCCTTGTCTACGCTTCAAGCGTAGGGTTCTACGCTTGAAGCGTAGACTCACTGTCTTGAGGTCTTTTCCTACGCTTCAAGCGTTGAATTGAACGCTTGAAGCATGGAGCTTCTGTCTGATTTTCTTCCTGCTCCTTTATTTGTCCTTTTTCTCCTATAAACATGAAGAATTTGAGTAAGAGAGTGTCTGACAATTTTTATTCAATAATTTCACCACATATACACCTTTATACACAGTTTTAGATCTGATTTCATGTTTTTTTAATCTATAAAAGTATAAATGCTGGGAGCATATCAAACAATTCCCAGATTTAGACATTGTTGTCCTCAGCAATAAACTGATTCAAACTTAGAAAAATGTACAGCAGTATTTCAGCACAATATCATCCAAACAATCGAAGAAATTACTATGTCATGCCTGACTGAATTACTGCAAGAATTTCTAATTATGCCCTTACTTCTCTGAAAAATAATGAATGTAGTCTGAATATCCCTCACCAAGACAAAATATATCACTCCCACTCTGGTGTTTTTAGGGTATCAGACATACACAACCATCACAGCCGTAACACTGCCATAAGCTTGATCATATTCTCAAGATCCTTAAAAATGAAGGATTCAACCGCATGCATTAACTGATCAAAAGGACTTTTCAATGGTTTTAATTTGGCCTGGCTAAAGGTAGGAATTTATATGGGAAGTGGCTTCAAACGCTATGAGATTGAAAAACTGAAGACAACATAATTTATATAATTTCAACTCATCAGTTTTGCTCCACTAACTTGCCCACAGAATTTCGGGAAGTCAATTCGTATGTTGACCACTTTTATTCACAATGCTTCACCCGCATTTTTCTTTTCCTTTTTCTGAATTTTTCTATTTCTTCCTCTCTTTCTTTTCCAATTTTCTTTTTCCCTTTTCAATTTTCTTAGTGTAGTGGAGCTTACCTTAGACATTTTCTTTTCTTCTTGAGAAGAATCAGCAATTCAGTCTCACTTAAGGTAAGTTAACATGGATAGGCTAAGCAATATTCCGGTAATTATCAATGAGCAGGCTTGGCTCAAGGGGATATCAATGGAAAAATCATTTATATAGGTGAGCTATATGGCCAGGGCTATCAAGAACAAACTGCCTTATCATATCAGTTAAAACGCATGCCTTGTAGAGAAACAAACCAAGTTCTAGAGTGTTACTACAGTGAGGCCTCTCAGAAAAAAAAATTACTGTATAGGCTCAAACCTCAAAGGCTATGATTTCAGACTATATTCTCACAAAGATATCAGGCATATCATGTATTCTAGCACATAATTTCAGACAGACGAACAATCATAAACTCTACTCATGCCAAGTGACATCATGCCAAAATTTTCAAAACTTAATGTACTTCCTAAGATGAACTCAATCATTTGTTAGGAAAGCAACACCTAGATCTGAGATTATCAATAGGCATATTCCAAACAACAGGCATATTCCAAAAAAATTTGCTGAATTTTTAAAATCACTATAACCAAGACAGATATTTAAAACTGAAACGTAAATTGGTTCGAATATCTCCCCTGAAATGAAGTGTGGTTCCACAATTGCAGCTAAAGTGCATGAACAGGTGGGCAAGGCTATCCACCATTCCCAGATTTTAGAAATTGCTGTCCCCAGCAATAACTAAGTATAATCAATTAAGAACAGTTGCGCAATTGAAACACACATCATTAACAATATTGTATCAGCAAAACAGTGAAAAATACCCTTAGATGTTCATATCCAAAAAGTAGAATTGACCCTAACAAAATTAAAAATTAAAATTAACAAAGTCTGAGAGAAAAATAATAAAAAAAACATCCAGTGATCACTCCTCCATGGTGTACTGCTGGAAGGAGCTAGGAGGATCTGCTGGATCTATCCCCATCTTCAGGCACATGGCCTTCATTGTAACAGCCCGTGTTAACCCGGATTGTTATCATACTATCGTATTCAGCCACGCTTAATTAAAATGCGGAATAACTTTTTCTTTAATTCAATTATGACGTCATTAACCTTAGCCAACTTGATTACTTAATCAATTTCATAAAATACTGCCTGTATGTAAATTGCAAGACAACTAACTGAATACCTCGTACATAAATATAATGTGAGTATCTAGAACCACAGGACTACAACATGCAGCCTGGGTCAAAATCCTGATACATTAATTACAACAGCGAATTAAAAGACATAATCAAACCATGTGGCATGGACAAACCCCATGCTCACCAAATAAGGCAACAATGCCCAATCAACAGTCTCAACATGATAACATAAATAAAGCGGAAAACATAACATAACAGCAGTCAATCCAGCAGAACAACATATCATACTATCAACTCAGCTCGGGCCTCCTGCCACCTGAGCCCTCAACATTACCTGATCCTGAAATAAGCGTCCCCAAACGTGGGGTGAGATCTCTAACAAGAAATCTCAGTAAGACAAGGGGTCCTCAAGGAGTCTCCACCCCAAGCTCACTTACATGTGTAATATAAGTTCAAAAACAGTATTTACAATATAAGTTCCAAAACCATGCGATGCAGCAATTAATCATGCCATGTGTGTTTATCAAATCTACTGGCCAGAGAAATGTAGGAATACGTCTATGCCTACATGAGTACATGGATACTACCTGCACCTCACCCACAGCTTCACCATCTTGTATGTACTACATACTCAGGTTTACCGTCTAGGTGGACACCACATGCATCTCATAAAAGCTCATTGCATATAAATAGCTAAACAGCATTTCCAAAACGATAAAGCATGTAACACAGCATGCATAAACCCATCCCCATGGGACATGGTGGAACATCAAAATGGCTAAACCGAGGACACGAAAGCTTACCTTGCAAGCTAGCTATCCAAGCCAAGAGTCCAACCACTCACAAGTCCACAAACAGCAGTATCACAATCTGATATGGACCAATAACACATCAATATTTATGTATCACAAGCATACAACTTAAAGACTACGCCTTTCCTTTACGTTTTACCTCTTAAGGCTTCCATCAAAGCCAAAAGCCCTTAATCATATGATTCTGACTTAGTTTATTAATTACAGAAGTTCAACTTCCATAAACTAGGGTCCACACACACCCAATAGCTTACTGTTCATACAGTACAGCTACTGTCTGCGCAAACCCAGGATATCCAGATATCATGAAGAACATATCCGGATATGCCATATCCGGATATCACACTGGACATATCCGGATATGTCATATCCGGATATCCAGATCCCATATCCGGATATCAATATCCGGATACCATATCCGGATACTGATATCCGGATATCTGTTCGACAAATATCCGGATATCTCACGACAGAATGCAGTTTCTGCATTTCGTGAATATCCAACCCAAAGATCCAACTTTTAACACATGTACACGTTAAAGCATGCATCTTTAATCCATTTTAGGTTCATATACATTATACCCTCTTGTTTACTCATTAAACATGGCCAAGACATCACCTTTAAGCATTAAAACTTAAGATCAAAGGTGAGGAAACTTACCAAAACTCAAAAACAGAAGATGGAGGTGCTCTTGGAGCTCACAACCAGCTCACAAGGTTCTGACTTAACACCAAACGAAAATGCCTTCACAAGGTTAGTTCTTTCTACACAAAGATCACTACTTGGACCTCAAAATGCCACAACTATGGCTTCCAACTCTCAAACCACACAAGGCCAGCAACCTCACCAACACACAGAGGCTGGAAACTCAGAATTTCACACTCACACTCCCTCACCTTGCATGCTCTCAAGTGTTTAGGAGAAAAGGAGTGAAGGAAGAGGGCCTAAGGTTCAAGAAATGATGAAAGGGAGTGAAGGAGGCAATGGAACAGTGCTCACTCTCAGAACACAGCAGCCTCCCACGTACCAATGAATGTGCCTAGGGTTTTGTGCCCACTAATGTGTCTATTTATAGGCACAAGCCACTAACGCGCAGTATTAGCCTTAATAGCAAAGTAAAAAATCTTGATCCCAAACTTCGGATTCTAGACCTAGACATTTTTCTAAGATTTGTCATATTTTTATTTTATTTTTCGGAGCACCTTTCCGGTACGCGCTTTTCCATAGCCAGTATCAATTCTGGCATCAGATTACGTTATTTTGACTTGAAACTTGTTTTACAAGTCCTACATAATATTCTAGTAATTATCATGCATTCGTTATAATTTTCCAGGATACTTTTCCGGTACGCATTTATACCGAGTAGAAGAACCGGTATCTGCGCTTTTCTTCCGAAAAGCGACTTTCAGCATTTTTACTCACTCAGTATAATTATCTAAGCCCATTAATAATTATCAGGGTCAATTATGGAATTATTTCCTAATTATCATAATTAATTTACTAATTACCTTAATTAGCGGTGCGGGTTCTTACATTCACCCCACCTTTTTAAGGATTTTGTCCTCAAAATCGGAAACATACCTGTCTCGAAAGTCGGGATACTGTCGGAGAAGCTCATCCTCTCGCTCCCACGTGCACTCCTCGGGACTACGCCCAGTCCACTGCACCTTGACCATCGGAATGATCTTGCTTCTAAGCTGTTTCTCGCCTCGATCGAGAATCTTGAGTGGTCCGACGGGAGTCTTTAGGTTCTCCCGAACCTCCACATTATCCGGCTGCACCACGTGCGAAGGATCTGCTATGTACTTTCGAAGCTGAGACACGTGAAACACGTCGTGGATGTTGGCTAAGTTCGGAGGTAAGGCGAGTCGATAGGCAACTGGTCCTACTCTACCAAGGATCTGGTAGGGCCCAATGAATCGCGGGCTCAACTTCCTCACGCCGAGTGCCCGTCCAACACCGGTGACAGGTGAAAGTTTCACAAACACGTGCTCACCCTCACTGAACTCCAGTGGTCGATGCTTGACATCATAGTAGCTTTTCTGACGATTCTGCGCCTGCTTCAACTTTTCCCTGATCATCTGGATCTGTAGGGTAGTATCTTGGACAAAGTCCAAGCCAAATAACTCTTTATCTCCAACCTCAGACCAGCAGGTAGGAGTCCGACACCTCCTACCATACAGCGCCTCGTAGGGTGCCATGCCCAGACTAGCATGAAAACTGTTGTTATACGAGAATTCTACCAACGGAAGGTACCTATCCCATGCTGATCCCTGCTCCAACGTGCAAGCTCTCAACATGTCCTCCAATGTCTGGATGGTCCGCTCAGTCTGTCTGTCAGTCTGAGGGTGATAGGCGGTACTCAATCTCAACTGCGTACCAAAAGCCTCCTGCAGCGCCTCCCAGAACCGAGATGTGAACTTCGGGTCCCTATCACTGATGATACTCTCGGGCACCCCGTGAAGCCTCACAATCTCGCGGACATAAAGCTTGGCCAACTGCTCTGTAGTGAAGCTCACCTTCACTGGAAGAAAATGGGCAGACTTGGTCAATCTGTCCACAATGACCCAGATAGAGTCACAACCAGCCTGAGTCTTAGGAAATCCCACCACGAAGTCCATGGAAATACTCTCCCACTTCCACTGTGGAATCTCAAGAGGTTGAAGTTTACCAGACGGTTTCTGGTGCTCAATCTTCACTTTCTGACAAATAAGGCATTTGGACACGAAGACCGCTATGTCCTTCTTCATGCCAGGCCACCAAAAATTTCTCTTTAAGTCCTGGTACATTTTTGTGGCACCAGGGTGGATAGTAAACTGGCCCTTATGAGCCTCTGCCATAACCTCTTCGGTCAGTGGCCCTCGAGGAATAACAATCCTCTTCTGGAACAGCAGCAATCCGTCCTCGTTCCAAGACACCCCGTCCTGGTTCTTTACATAATCAAGGCACTCTCTTTGCACTTGCGCCTCTTTAATCTTTTCCATCAGCTCATTGATCACTTATGTTGTTTCCATTTCAAGCAGTGCGCCCCCAAACAAGGAGTTCACTCTCAAGTCTCTGAACTTCTCGATCACCTCGTAGTCGCTCATCATCAAGCTGGATAAGCTCACGGATTTCCGACTCAAGGCATCGGCTACCACATTGGCCTTGCCAGGATGGTACCTCAACTCGGAGTCGTAGTCCTTCAAGAACTCCATCCATCTACGCTGTCTCATGTTCAACTCCTTCTGGTCAAACAGATACTTCAGGCTCTTGTGATCACTGAATACAGCAAACTTCATGCCAAACAGGTAATGCCTCCAAATCTTGAAAGCAAAAACAATGGCTGCCAACTCCAAGTCGTGAGTCGGGTAGTTCTCCTCATGAGGTTTCAACTGTCTTGAAGCATAAGCAACAACTTTCCCTTTCTGCATCAACACACAGCCTAGTCCTTTACCAGAGGCATCGCAGTATAACTCAAATTGCTCCGCAGGATCAGGAAGGACTAACACAGGAGCAGTAGTCAGTCTCTCCTTCAACTCCTGGAAGCACTCCTCACACTCATGTGTCCACACGAATGGAGTCTCCTTTCGGGTAAGGCGAGTCATCGGTAGCACCATCTTGGAGAATCCCTCTATGAACCTCCTATAGTACCCTGCCAAACCCAGGAAGCTTCTCACTTCTGTAACCGTTTTGGGCCTCTCCCAATCCATCACGGCCTCAATCTTGTTAGGATCAACTGCAACTCCATTAGCAGAAATCACATGACCCAGAAATTTCACCGCCTTGAGCCAAAACTCGCATTTCGACGGTTTAGCATATAGCTTTTTCTCTTTCAACACTTGCAAAACAATCTTCAAGTGCTCAATATGCTCCTCCTCCGTCTTGGAGTAAATCAAGATGTCGTCAATGAAGACGATCACAAACTGATCCAGGTACGGCTGGAAGATCCTGTTCATGTAGTCCATGAACACTGCGGGTGCATTGGTGAGTCCAAACGGGATCACCAAGTACTCATAGTGCCCGTACCTTGAGCGAAACGCTGTCTTTGGGACATCCTCCGGCTTCACCCGTATCTGATGATAACCGGACCGGAGATCAATCTTGGAATACACACAAGCACCCCTGAGCTGATCCAGCAAATCATCAATGCGTGGAAGAGGGTACTTGTTCTTGATTGTCACCTTGTTCAACTGTCTGTAGTCGGTGCACAACCGCATGGTCCCATCTTTCTTTTTCACAAAAATGACCGGTGCTCCCCAGGGAGACACACTCGGCCGAATAAAGTCTTTCGCTGAAAGCTCCTCGATATGCTTCTTCAGCTCTGCCAACTCTGGTGGCGACATCCGGTATGGAGCCAACGATATAGGCCCCACACCAGGCAATAAATCGATGGAGAACTCTATCTCCCTCTGTGGTGGAAACTCAGGAATCTCCTCGGGAAACACCTCGAGGAATTCCCTCACCACAGGAATGCCAGTGAGATCCTCCTGTGTCCCACTCACCAAACCTCCCAACATGACATAGCCAAATGCCCCTTCTCTCAAGGCCCTCCTCGCCTGCAGGACTGAAATGAACGGTGAGGAACTGGCTGTGGACCCACCCGGAGACATCACCACTTTCTTGGCACAACAATCAATCATTGCACAGTTTCTGGACAACCAATCCATGCCCAGAATAATCTCAAGGTTGACCATCGGCAATCCTATCAGATCTACCGAGAAGTCACGGCCATCCCACTGAAACGCTACATCGCGATGACCCAACTATATTAAAATATCAAACTGTCACGTGAAGATATAAAAATGAATAATTAATTTTATATTATATTTAAAAAAAATTAGAAAGGAAAAAAATTATAATGTTAACTGTACTAGATTAATTAATTGGAGTTGATGATTACCTTATAGATCATGAAGCATGCATTGTTAGCAATGTGAACGTTGACGCCTCGACCATCAATGGTGGTGAAACTGCTAATGAGGAGGGGTCTCTCGAGCCTAATTTGCATGTCTCTTTGGAATGTGATCCACACTTTACCCTGAATCCTAGAAGCTCCATATCTCAAGGTGCCAGGTTTGGGGTTTATTGGGTCGTCACTAGGATTAGTAACTTCATAATAGATGAGGTCCTTTCCTATGTTGTTTGTCATTTTCCCTGCATAGCCCACCGAGCATGTGGCAAGTTGTGTCCGATTTTTCCTCCATTCAGGATCCAATCTCCAGCATTGATCAATAACATTCATTTTCAAGCCTTGTGCTTTCTTGGATTGCTTGGTGGAACTAACATTTGGAATGAATAACATGACAATCGCAAGAGCTAAAACATAGCACCAAAGGGTGGAATTGATGACTTGGTAAGCCATGATTCAATATGCTTGTTATTATTATTAAATTAAATTCTCAATAACTAGTTGAGTTATTGAGAAGAGAGAGATAGCAAGGAAGGAAGATGTTTGCTGGTTTTTATGAAAACCGGTGACCCGGTCGGTTAACAGGTGACCCGACCCGGTCACAAAAAAAATTTCAAATTTTTTTTTAAAAAAAAATTCATAATGGATATATTTGAGTATTTTTTTACTTATTGACTTACATAAGTTATGTATTTACAATACTAATATTATCTCAATTATGCACTATGCAAAAAAATTTGATTTGATTTATAGTTAGAAATGTCATTTTTTGAACCTAAAGCCCCGTATCACGATCATTATATTTTTGTTTGATCCTTTATTGGATAATAATATGTGATTTATTATTTTTTATATTAAAATATTTGAAATTTTAATCATTTTTTATAGATATTTGAGTATTTTTATACTTTTTAATATATATTATAAAATTCCATATAATGACCGGGTCATGCGGTTGAACCAGTGACCCACTGGTTGAACTAGTGACCCATTGACCCAGTACCTCGATCGGGTCAATGACCGGGCCGGTTTTAATAACATTGAGTAGGGGTGTGAGTGAGTAGTTGTAGAGGTTAAAGTGGTTAGTGATTGCTTGGGACTTAATAAAATGTTTGTTAATGTTGTTATGTGGAGCTATGGCTAGGGGTGTAAATAGGCCAGGGCAGGCAAGGCTTTGGCCTTCCTGGCCTAGGCCTGCATAATAAAATGGTCGGCTTATCTGGCCTACGAGCCTATCGA
This sequence comes from Gastrolobium villosum, assembly GCA_032173675.1. Taxonomy (NCBI): domain Eukaryota; kingdom Viridiplantae; phylum Streptophyta; class Magnoliopsida; order Fabales; family Fabaceae; genus Gastrolobium; species Gastrolobium villosum. The sequence goes on from JAVKPL010004631.1 coordinate 16,887, forward strand.
AGGCTTATTATAAAGGCCAAGCCTGCCCTGTTATTTAAAAAGAAAAGGCCTACATGGCCTATGAGGCCTTTTAGGCCTACCATATTGCAAATAAAATAAATATAAAATATCTCATTAATTAAACAATATTTCCAGCATGGGTCCAAATTATAAAAAGTCTATGACAATTTTTTTTTAACAAGAATACAGATTATAAAAATTCATGACAACAAAGATTGAATTTTTCTTAGCACATCACAATCTTCAAGTGAGCCTTTCAGCTTGATTATTCCCACTATATTTTCGAACCTGCAAGTAAAAAATCAGAAAATCAAATTAGTTATGCATTTCACTATGTTTACATTATGAATTGCAATATATAAACATCTTCAAATGAGTTGTTAAAGAAGCAATTTATACCTTTTGTTTTTTTCTTCAAATCATATTTATTTCATAACAATATTTCCTCGATTAAATTAATGCTTCGACAGTCTCCTCGACTAAATTAGCACGATAATATTATATAAAAAATAATTTTTAGAATATAAATAATATTATATAAAAAACAATTTTTTTATTTAAAAATTGAAACAGGCCGGCCTACAGGCTAAAAGGCCAGACTTTTTTAATTTGGCCTACGGCCTTGTTTTTAAATAGGCTCGCATACAAGCCTTTACCTGGTCTAATTACTTCGAAGGCCGGGCCGGGCCAGACTTTTCATAGGCCAGGCCGTAGGCCCCTGTAGGCCGGTCTGGCCCATTTACACCCCTAGCTATGGCCAAGGGAGTGTCTCATGGAAAAGGGAAACTAAGAATAGAAAGGAGGAGGTTCATTAAGCTAGTATTGAATCCTTACTTCAAATTGAGTATAACAATTAGCTAAATTTGCGCAATAGCTAAAGATGGGAAATCGGGCATAGATACCAATGTTTTAGGCGAACTTAATGATTGCCTGTAACTTTCGCATGCATCAAACTATTATATTTGTAAGGACGATATTCGTCAGTTACTACTATACAACAGAGAGCAAATGAAGACAATTTTATTGCGAAATCTCAAATAAATTCAACATGAATGTATTTATTTTGAAGGCGTTTTTTTTTTTTTATAAACAATATATATCTGGGAGACAATTCTAATCGGAGCTGGTCTAGGATCAAGATTTAAACTCCTCATAAAGATGTTATATTTGAAGGCAGATTTTTAAACCCTTCACGACACTAGCGTAAAATAGAATTAGTAAGACATGACTTTTATTTTTATTTTTATACATACTTTTTTTTAAGAATAAACTAATTTGTCTCAGTAATAAATTTTACGGGATATTTTATTTTATTTATTTTTTTATCTTATGTTTCAATTCAATAATATAATTTTCAATTTATGTTTTATCTATATGTATATATATATATATATATATATATATATATATATATATATATATATATTTTATATTTTGAATAAAGGAAGTTTATACTTACAAACTATTATTATTTACAACATCTTACATCCATAATCTTAACCGTTGATTTCCATTAGTAAACGTTTATCATTTATTGTGAATTAATAATTAATTAATAAATTTAATTTGCGAAAATAATAACCGTTGATTGCGGAAATCAACGGTTAAGATTATTGTTGTAAAAGATTGTAAACAAAAATAGGTTGTAAATATAACCTTCCTCTTTTGAATATTCCTATTATAAAAATAGAATTGTTCAAAATGAAACATAATATAATATATATATATATATATATATATATATGTGTGTGTGTATTAAATAAATAAACAAAATGAGTGAAAACAGTCCACTTAAATTTTAATCAAAGGGGTGAGTGTGAATAAAGCATACAAAACATATGTTGAGTATGGTGTGTGGACGTGCATAAGGAGCTATGTAGCACCGATACCGACACGGGATACATGACACGATACAACACGACACTCAGACACATTAATTCTAAAAAATATTAGATTTCGACACGTTAGGACACGTTTTAATATTAAATAATATATTTTTAATTTATGTAGTGTATATTATATTTAATATTCAATAATTTAACAAAAAATTGAATCTAAACTTATAATATTCATAAATTAAGCAAAGAAACATAAGATATCCCAAATATTTATATTAAACTCAATAAAATAGTAATCTTAATCGAACGAATCTAATACTGACGTTGCTCTCTTTCTCTCCGCATCCCTACTTAACTGTGGATATAGTTTAAATGATTTGCATCAAGAGCTGTTTAGTGCCAAAACTAAAGCAAGAGTAGAAGAGAAAAAAAAAAGCATAGAAACAAGAAGAAATGTCATCAGTTTGTCTTTGTACAACTGCAACTTGAACTGCTCTTCTTCTTTTGTGTTTTGGTTTGGGTTGGAGTAACTACCAACAATGGTGAAGGTGTTGGCGATGAAGCTCGGAGGCAGTTAAGAAGAGTTCTTTCTGGACACAGCATCATTTGTCTACAGTGAAGTTTGCTTTCTTCTGAAGACACCCCACAAGTAATGCTTATCTTGAAATCCTGCCCAAAGGATAACTCAAATTAAAATGTAATCTTAATAAGTTCTATAAACAAATTAGATTGTAATGTGCCACTGAAAAGCTAGAATAAACAAAACTCACTCCTATGTTGCATTGGCAGCAGCAGAGTAGAAGGAAAAATTAAAAGCTCTGCATTTTTAGCAACAAATCTTATGGCAAGTTCAAGGCGAATGATGTCATAAACCAGCGTGTCAAACTCCTCTTCGGTTCTGTAGGGAAAGTAATATTTAGAATATACCAAATTAAATAAAGAGCACAGTATCATCAAGTAAAAATTATAGGAGAAATCACCCTTCATTCTCAGGAAAGAAATAAAGAGCAATGCTCTCATCAGTTGGGCCGCCATTGTTGAAACTTTTAGGCCACACCTCAGATCTGTATAACAAATCTGCACGAACCACCTCTGGGAAATGTTCTGTCTCCCTCACAACTTTGGAGCATGCTAAATGGGACATATGGGCAAGAAGTCCAATAGTTTTGTGGCCTAAGTTCAAGCTTCCCCTATTATCCAGAAAATTCAACTTCAGATTATATTCACCACAACAGCTATACAAGTTTACCAATTTCAAGGGAAAGTAGCGAAACAAATTTCATACCTCCAGATTGGATCAGCAATAGGCTGTGCATCAACATGACAATCTAATTCTTCACAACTTAAATCAACATTAGAATTAGCTGCATCTCTAGTAATTGGTCCACTCTCATTTTTAAACTCACTTTCTTCTTCATTGTTGATAATCTCAATCTCAGGTGAATTGCGACTATCAGATAACAGGACCTTTCTCTTCTTTCTCTTTATGCAACTTTTCAGTTCTCTTTTGGCTTCGATTGCATTGTTTTCCAAAATTATAAAGTCAGTTGTTCCAGATGAGAGAACTGGAGATTGGTGAAGAGAAGATTCTAGTGCTACCTTTCGTCCACAATCCTCACAAGACCAAAAAACATCATCAGTAAAAATCACAGGCCCGTCCAAACAGTACCTGAAAAAAAAGAAAAGTTAAGAAATCAGAGGCCAAGCCTTGAAGAAGATGAAACTGCAACTTTATACCCTGAAAATTTTTTATTCACAAAAGACTGGGAGAAAAAAAAAATAGATTTGATTTAAATTTAACGGTATTAATAAAATGACAATAAAAAATATGTTGTGCATAAGTGCATCCAAAAATGCTAAGAGATAATAAACAATAAGTACCTATGCAGAGCACAAGCCTCACACTTCATGCAGAAGACCAATATCTCAGGAAAACCTTCATCGCCACACTTGAGACAAACAGTTTCCTACAAAACGAATAGAGTTTTACACGAATGGTTCATAACTCATGAGAGCAAATGTGCAACTCCAAATATGCATACAAAATTTTAAGAATGTATGGTTACAAAGCTCAATTCCAAAATCCAAATTAGCCAAAACGGCCCCATTCGTGGGCTGACAACATCAATCTATAATTGTAACAAAACATTTTTGCAAGAAACATAATCAAAAAATTAGCAGAATTTTTGTGAGAGAGAGACAAAATCCAAATTAGAGAAAACGGATAGGAGAGAATGAGTGACAACATCAATCTATAATTGTAACAAAACCTTATGCAAGAAAGTAAAAACCTAACAGCAGGCTTTATGCAGAGAAAGAGACAGAAAGAGAGAGGGAGAGCGATACAATATTTAGAGAGGGCAATTCAGCGAACTCTTGAAATTACGTCATTCAAAGGTCAGATTCCAGAGCAAAATACAAACCCTACCACTCCTTTAGCTTTATGCAACTCTAAAGTACAAGGATCAAAGACAAAGACAGGGTCGTGTTTCGAATTTTTTTCAAGGATGAAGGATTGATTGTGTTTATATAGAGACTCGTGGTCGTGTTTCGAATTTTTTTCAAGGATGAAGGATTGATTGTGTTTATATAGAGACTCTGGTCGTGTTTCGAATTTTTTTCAAGGATTGATTGTGTTTATATAGAGACTCGTGGTCGTGTTTCGAATTTTTTTCAAGGATGAAGGATTGATTGTGTTTATATAGAGACTCTGGTCGTGTTTCGAATTTTTTTCAAGGATTGATTGTGTTTATATAGAGACTCGTGGTCGTGTTTCGAATTTTTTTCAAAAGTCTTACAATTAATTTAATTAATGACAAAATAAACGTTATTATTTTTAATTTAATTCTTTCGTTACGTAATAAGTTTTAATTTAATTCTTCAGTTACGTAATAAAGTTTTAATTAAATCTTTACGTTATACGTTTCGGTAATAAAGTTGTAATTAATTATTCCATTACACGTTTCATCAGAGGGGTAATTTTGGAAGACGTGGCGAAACCCTAGTTGCTACCTATGCAAAGGTTCCTCTCCACACACTCCATGGCACACAATTCAGTCTTCAGAGGAAATCCCACACATTTTGATAATTCCATTCCATCTGGATCTGGAGAGACCGGAGGAGAAGGGCTCTGTGGCGTTCTTCGTTCTTCATCTTGTTCCAGTTAAAAAGGAAGAGATTCGAAAAATTGCGAGGATCAGCATTTAAAGCTCATTACATCACATTTCAAACTATCATCAATTAGCGCTGAAGCAATTAAGGAAAGAATCTGCAATCAAAGCGCTGAGTCAAAGCACAGCTGGCACTGCAGCAAATAAAGATAGGATGCTTTGTCAGCATTACATCACGCTGAAGTGTCATTCCTATCTATACACGCAACATCACATGGACCACGCCCAGAAACTCAAGTATAAAAAGGGTGGTCCTCCACCATTCCATTCCATTCAGATCTGGACCGGGTGAAGAAAGGGGCAGCTGTGGAGTTCTTCGCGTTCTTCGTTCTTCATCTTCTTCTTTTTCTTTCTCTTTTATTTTTAGTTTATGTTGAATTTTAGATCAGCGATCAGTATGTTGATTGGCTAGATCTTTTTATTGTAGTCAGGGTCACGATCCATATGTGAACCCTTGACATGAAGGATTGATTTGTGGGTTTTAATTTATATAATATAATAATTATCTTTATCTTTACTCTGTGCGAATTTTATATTCCCTTTGTTAGAATTGATCAATCTGATAGTTGGGGATATTCTGAGGATCAAAATCCTAGATAGGAATATTGGGGTTTTGATCTGGAAAGGGGGTAAGATAACAATGTGTATACGTGCTAGGAATAGACGTGTATACGATTGCAGATG
>JAVKPL010004632.1:0-22634 GCA_032173675.1 Gastrolobium villosum
TCCCTTAGCGTCTGCCATTCGTTTCCGGAGACCCTCCACAATTACTTTGTTTGCTGCCTCAGCTTGCCCATTTGATTGTGGGTGTTCCACAGAAGCGAAACAATGGATAATATGGAAGTCCTTCATCAATTTTTGGAATCTTTTGTCGACGAATTGTGATCCATTGTCTGTAATCACTTCGGCTGGAATTCCAAATCTGGAAACAATGTTTTTCTCAAAAAAAATTTTGCACCCTTGCAGAGGTGATAGTGGCAACTGGCTCTGCTTCTATCCATTTTGTGAAGTAATCAACCGCCACAATTAGCCATTTTAATTGTCCTTCAGCCGCTTTGAAAGGCCCAAGTAGATCCATTCCCCATTTAAAGTAAGGGCATGGAGCCGAGATGTATTTCATTTCTTGTGGCGGTGAGAGAATGTGTTTAGCATGTTTTTGGCAACTTTCGCATTTCTTCACGCGTTCTTTAGAATATGCTTCCCTAGTTGGCCAATAGTAATCAGCTCGGAGAGCTTTCCTTGCCAGAGCTTTGCCACCCATATGATGGCCATTAATTCCTTCGTGAATTTCTGACAAGACGTATTCAACGTCCTTGGAATTCAGACATTTCAACATTGGGGTATGCAACCCTTTTCTAAACAACTGGTTGTTCACCATCGTATATTGCGTCGCATCCCTGATCAACTTGCGGGATTCCTGTGCATCTTCCGGCTTCATTCCCTTTTCAGGATACTCGACTATGGGATGCCTCCAATCCGTTGTCTTAGTAATGATCATCACGCAACTCGGCGTGGCTAAGCTTTGTTGTATCACCGTCTTATGGTTCCCTGGATTTTTTGTGCTGGCTAACTTTGATAGGATATTTATCCGATAATTTTCTCCCCGAGGTATATGAGTGATATGTACTGTTTCAAAGTCAGCCATTAATTCTTTTACTTTCCTCAAGTATTTCATCATTAGGGGACCCTTGGTTTGATATTTTCCTTCTATCTGTGATGTGACCAGTTGTGAATCACTGAACACTGCCACATTTCTTGCTCCGTGTTCTTTAACCTGAACCAAACCAGCTATCAGTGCTTCGTATTCTGCCTGGTTGTTTGAGGTTGGGAAACCCAGATTCAAGGAGTGTTCTATGGTAATCCCTTCTGGACTTTCAAGTATGATCCCAGCTCCACTTCCATTGCTGTTGGATGATCCATCAACATAAACCTTCCAGGCGTTCATCGCTTGGTTTTGTTCTTGGTGTATAGGAGTCAACTCCATCACGAAGTCGGCTAAGGCTTGTGATTTGATAGCCTTTCGGCTTTCATAGACTATATCATACTCACTGAGTTCGATTGCCCAATTAACCATTCTTCCAGCTAGGTCTGGTTTATGCAACACTTGTTGAATTGGTTGATTAGTGCGAACCTTGATCTGATGTCCTTGGGAATAGGGACGTAATCTCCTTGTCGTAACTAGCAATGCATATGCTACTTTTTCCAACCTTTGATATCTGAGCTCAGCACCTTGCAATGCCCTGCTGATAAAATAAATCGGCTTTTGTCCTTCAGTGGTTTCCTTAATCAGGACCGCGCTTACTGCTTCTTCTCCTACAACCAAGTATAGGATCAGAATGTCTCCCAATTTTGGTTTTGACAGTACTGGTGGGGTTGTTAGACATTTCTTTAATTTATCAAACGCCATTTGGCATTCTGGATTCCAGCCTTCAGCTGCCTCCTTTTTCAATAACTTGAAAAATGGGAGGGCATTTTCAGCTGACTTTGGTAGAAATTGGGTTAATGCTGCTATCCTTCCTGTTAACTGCTGTATTTCTTTCTTGTTTCGTGGTTCCTTCATGTCAAGAACCGCCCTGCATTTTTTCGGGTTGGCCTCGATCCCACGGTGAGTTAACATGAAGCCCAAGAATTTTCCTACAGGGACTCCAAATGCGCATTTAGCCGGGTTTAGGCAAATGCAGTATGTTCTGAGTTTTTGAAAGGTCTGTTCCAAATCTTAGATGTGCGTGGCGGCGCAGAAAAACTTTACAATCATGTCATCAATATATACTTCAACATTCTTACCCAGCTGATCCTCAAAGACTTTGTTCATCATCCTCTGATATGTTGCCCCTGAGTTCTTCAAACCAAATGACATGACTTTGTAACAGTAATTTTCTTTTTCGGCAATGAAAACTGTCTTTTCTTGGTCCTCTAGATACATTGGAATTTGGTTATAGCCCGAATAAGCATCCATGAAGGATAGAAGTTGGAAACCTGCTGAATTATCCACTAGTTGGTCTATGTTGGGCATGAGGTAGGAATCTTTGGGGCAGACCTTGTTTAAGTCCGTATAGTCAGTACAAACTCTCCATTTTCCATTAGGTTTTTTCACCATTACAACATTCGTAAGCCATGTTGTATACTGAATTTCCCGGATGAAACCAGCATCCAGTAATTCTTTGACGTGTTCTTCTAAGACTTGTTGGCGTTCAGGTCCCAATTTCCTATTTTTTGTGAAATTGGAATTGAGCCCGAATAGACTGCCAGCTTGTGACAACAAAATTTTGGATCAATACCCGAAATTTCTGACGAAGTCCAAGCGAAGACATCCTTGTTTCCTCTGAGAAACTCGGCAATTTCGCCTTTGAGAAGGGGGTCAATGGACTTACCAATTTGGGTATATTGAGCGGGTTCATCCCTAGTAATAAATCTTCTAATTCTCCATCATGTTCTGGTCGTGGGATTGTTTCCCCCCTCATGTTGAGTTCCACGACGTTAATCGGCTTTCCTTGATGTTGAGAAGCTATATTTTTTGCATGTTTATCTCCAGGATGAATCCAAGGAAGGTTTGAAGGTCCGCTTTTGCTTTCATTGATAGTATCAAAATAATATCCTCGAGATTCCTTCTGATCACCACAAATGGTGATTATATCATTCTTGCTGCTTACCATCTTGATCTTCTGATGTTTAGTAGAAACCATCATGTCCCATTGATGTATGGTTGGTCTTCCCAGGATTATGTTGTATTCTGACGGAAAATCAGCTACTATGAACCTCACTCGTTCTGATTTGAACGCTTGTTTTGTTCCTAGTGTTAATCTCAGGTCTATATAACCTTTCGGAGAAGTGTGTTGTTCGTGAAAGGCTATCAGCATGGTTTTACAAGGGCTGAGATCTTCTTCATCAAGGTTCATCTTTTTGAACGCGTCCCATAATATAATGTCAGCACAACTTCCTACATCTATGAAGATTTTTTTAACCCGGCAATTGACTAGGGTTCCAGCAATAACCAAACCATCTACATGTCCCGGCATTACTCCTTGCATATCCTCCTTTGTGAAGTATAACAAAGGGGGATCTGGCGTATTTTGGTTCTCCTTAAAAGCAGGGCGATCTCAAACGGAGAGGACTTCCTTCAAATATTTCCGTCTGGCATTCATTGTGTCGCCGCCTCCACTAAGAGCCCCACTGATTATATTACATTCAAAAGCTACTTCCGGGAATTTCTCATGGGTAGATCCCTTTGCCAGGATTTTGCTCTCCTTGCCCTTGTTTTCTGGAGCTAGGCTTCTGTTTCTTTTTCTGTTGTCAAACTTTCTCTTGTTATTTTTAGATCCTTGTGTCCGGATTACGTATTGTCGCAATCTGCCATCTCTTACGAATTTTTCTACAGCATCTCGGAGATCCCAGCATTGATCTGTTGTGTGACCCGGCCCATCATGAAATGCGCAGTATTTGGATTTGTCCAACCCTCCTCTGTCAAATATGGGTCGGGGTCTGTCTACCTTTCTTATTTCCGTCATGGCTACTTCCCTCCATATTTGAGAACGCGGAGCATTCAGTGGTGTATATTTGTCATACCTTCCAACTCGATCTCGGGAATCGGGTATTCGGGGTCTATTTTCTTTCTTCTTGATGTCGACCCGATCTCTTGATTTCGGCACCGGGCTTTTCCCTTTTGGGCTTACTCCCTTTCCTTCTCTTGGTTGAGCGTTCGCTATCTCCATTTGTTCGAGTTCCAGGTACTTCTTGGATCGGGTTCTGGATTCTTCCAATGTTTTCACTGGATCTTTGTATACTGATTTGGACAATCTTGAAGCTCCGTCCAAGCCAGCCACAATAAGGTGAACGTGGACATTTTCTGGTAAATTTGGCACCTGCAAAGCAGCATCTTTGAATCGATTGAGGTATTTCTGGAGGTTTCTCCTGGATTTTGGCGTATTTTTCCGAGCGCGAATTCAGATTTTGGGTGCTTTTTGCTCGTGGCAAAATTAAGGAGGAATAGCTGCCCGAACTCTTCAAAGGAGCTGATTGAGTTGGCAGTTAGAGTTGAGAACCATGCCTGTGCCGCCCCAGTTAAGGTGATGGCAAATATCCGAGATATAAGAGGCTCATCTATCCCTCGGATATACATATTTGTATCAAAAGCATCTATATGAACCTGTGGGTCTTGGCTTCCATCATATTTTTGCAACCGTGCTGAGTCGAGATCTTCTGGGAAAGGAGTGTTTAGTATCCCACTTGTGAAGGGGCTGTTGTTGTATTTCCCCCGACTATATCTTCTCTTATATGAACCAGGTTCAGCATGCCTTCCTTTATCCTGTGTATTTTGACCAGGATGTAATTCTTCCTGTTTCCTTTGAATATCAGTTCCTGTCTGGGTGATCTGATTTGTGGCCGGTGGAACTGTGTTTTGTTCTTCAATCATCGTGTTATTTCCAACACGTGTTGGGTTAGGTCCTGTTCTTTGGGTCCGGTTCTGTTGAGATGGATTGTGATTTCTGTAAGAACCCGCACCGTTAATTAAGGTAATTAGTAAGTTAATTATGATAATTAGGAAATAATTCCATAATTGACCCTAATAATTATTAATGGGCTTAGATAATTATATTGAGTGAGTAAAAATGCTGAAAGTCGCTTTTCGGAAGAAAAGCGCAGATACCGGTTCTTCTACTCGGTATAAATGCGTACCGGAAAAGTATCCCGGAAAATTATAACGAATGCATGATAATTACTAGAATATTATGTAGGACTTGTAAAACAAGTTTCAAGTCAAAATGACGTAATCTGATGCCAGAACTGATACTGGCTATGGAAAAGCGCGTACCGGAAAGGTGCTCCGAAAAATAAAATAAAAATATGACAAATCTTAGAAAAATGCGTAGGTCTAGATTCCAAAGTTTGGGATCAATATCTTTTACCTTGCTATTAAGGCTAATACTGCGCGGTTAGTGGCTTGGGCCTATAAATAGACCCATTAGTGGGCACAAAACCCTAGGCCATACATTCTCTACGTGAATAGTGGCTGCTGCTGCCACCCTTCTCCTTCTTCTTCTCCTTCTTCTTCTTCTTCTTCTTCTTCTTCCTTCTTCTTTCCTTAGCCAAGTTATCACCTTTCATGCTTGTTTAGACATTTGTGAAGGTGAGAGTTAACCTTGGGACTGCATTGTGGCCATCATTCTGAGTTGAGAAAGCTGTGTGTGTGTAGTTAGTGAGCATGAGTTTGGAGCTTTAGTAATGGCTACTTTGTGGTAGTCATTGTGAACTTCAAAGTGCCTTCTTGTGGTGCAAGAACCCATCTTGAAGTGCCATTTTCGTGCTCCTACTTAGGCTGAGTTTGAGGAACCTTGGGAGAGCTCCAAGTGCACAACTTGCCTCTGTTTTGAGCCTTGGTAAGTTACCTCACCATGATCATGAGTTTATGATGCTTAAAGTTGGTGTCTTGACATGTAAAAAGTTAAAATGAAGTAACCAACACCTAAATGAACTTGTATATGCTTAAAGATGCATGCTTTAACGTGTACATGTGTTAAAAGTTGGATCTTTGGGATGGATATTCACGAAATGCAGAAACTGCATTCTGTCGTGAGATATCCGGATATTTGTCGAACAGATATCCGGATATCAGTATCCGGATATGGTATCCGGATATTGATATCCGGATATGGGATCTGGGTATCCGGATATGACATATCCGGATATGTCCAGTGTGATATCCGGATACTGCATATCCGGATATGCCCCTTCTGATATCCGGATATCCTGGGTTCTGCGCAGACAGTAGCTTTACTGTATGAACAGTAAGCTATTGGGTGTGTGTGGACCCTAGTTTAAGGAAGTTGAACTTCTGTAATAAATGGACTAAGTCAGAATCACATGATTAAGGGCTTATGGCTTTGTTGGAAGCCTTAAGACGTAAAACGTAAAGGAAAGGCGTAGTCTTTAAGTTGTATGCTTGTGATGCATTAATATTGACTTGTTAATGGTCCATATCAGATTGTGATACTGCTGTTTGTGGACTAGTGAGTGGTTGGACTCTTGGCTTGGATAGCTAGCTTGCAAGGTAAGCTTTCGTGTCCTCGGTTTAGCCATTTTGATGTTCCACCATGTCCCATGGGGATAGGTTTATGCATGCTGTGTTACATGCTTTGATTATTTTGGAAATGCTGTTGAGCTGTTTATATGCAATGAGCTTTTTATGATGCATGTGGTGTCCACCTAGACGACAATCCTGAGTATGTAGTACATACAAGATGGAGAAGCATGTGGGTGAGGTACAGGTAGTATCCATGTACTCATGTAGGCATAGACGTATTCCTACATTTCTCTGACCAGTAGATTCGAAAGCACACATGACATGATTAATTGCTGCATCGCATGATTTTAGAACTTATACTGTAATATTACTTTTAGAACTTATATTACACATGTAAGTGAGCTTGGGGTGGAGACTCTTTGAGGACCCCTTGTCTTACTGAGATTTCTTGTTAGAGATCTCACCCCACGTTTGGGGACGCTTATTTCAGGATCAGGTAATGTTGAGGGCTCAGGTGGCAGGAGGCCAGAGCTGAGCTGATAATTATGCTGACGTGCTGGTTGTGGATTGCTGATTATTTGACTGCTGTTATGTTTTCTGCTTTAATTATGTTAAGCTTATGTTGAGACTATTTGTGGGCATTGTTGCCTTATTTGGTGAGCATGGGGTTTGTCCATGCCACATGATTGTTATCGTCTTTTTATGTTAATGTTGTAATTAAAGTATCAGGATTTTGACCCAGGCTACTTGTGTAGACCTGTGGCTTTAGATACTCACTTATTATATTTATGTACGAGGTATTCAGTTAGTTGTCTTGCAATCTACATACAGGCAGTATTTTTATGAAAATGATTAAATAATCAAGTTGGTTACGTTAATGACGTCATAATTGAATTAAAGAAAAAGTTATTCCGCATTTTAATTAAGCGTGGCTTAATACGATAGTGTGTTAACAATCCGGGTTAACACGGGCTGTTACATTTTATGGTATCAGAGCACTTTCTAGGGAAAAGCCTGTATGTATTGCAATAACTTAGGATGAGTCGTTGCGTGTCTACTTTGTGTTCTCTCTGACTGGTGTGTGTAATGATAATGCATATGTGACCACATGGCGTGGGCCTGATCAACTCATTCTTTGTGTAACTTGTGCAGAGTCATGGTGCCCCCAAGGAGGAACACTAGTACAAGCGAGGATCCATCGGATCCTGTCCTGGCTGCATTAGCTGAGATGCAGGCGGCCCGACTAGCCGACCAGGAAGCCACGAGGCTGGCAAACCGGGCAATGCTGGACGCTATTCGAGATGAGAACCGACAAACCACGGCAGAGGTTCTGGAGGAGAACCGGATGGCCAACATGACTATGATGAGGGTCATGTTGGAGGAGTTGAGGGCTGGTCCTGCTGCGGGCCAGGGTCCTCCACCACCTCCACCGCCGCCACCGCCTCCACCTCCGCCTAGTCAACAGGAGGACACCCAGAGCCAGATGGGTGAGGGTAGTCACTTGACGGGGGCGATGCAGACTATCCCCGTACTTGCTGAGGATCGTGACGAGATCGATCGTCGGCTGAATGCTTTCCGCAAGCATAAGCCACCTACCTTCGACGGATCGTATGATCCCATTGCCGCTGCTAGATGGCTTCAGGCGTTGGACAAGATTTTCCGGATCATGCAGTGCACCGATCCGCAGAAGCTGCTGTTCGCCACGTACATGCTGGAGGGTGAGGCCCATGAGTGGTGGACCAACCTTTCTCAGGTCTACGAGATGCAGGGTCATGTGATGACGTGGCCATTTTTCGAGGAGAGCTTCTTGGGCCAGTACTTCCCTTACGACTCTCAGGAGAGAAAGCAGGGAGAGTTTGACCGATTGGTACAGGGCTCGTTGTCTATTGACGAGTACCTGGCCAAGTTTAATGAGCTGGTCAAGTTCTCTCATTTCCGCATGGCGAGACCGACTCCCGTTTTTCCTGCGGCCAAGTTCCGGAGGGGACTTAATGAGGACATTGCTGGACATCTCGCTGGTTCTGCTTCGAGAGACTTCGGAGCGTTGGTGCAGCAGTGCCGCGACATCGAGGACTACTGCCGTGCGAGTCAGGCCAAGAGGGCCAAGGTTGAGGTGCCGCAGAGCGCTGGTGGTTCTACTCCCTGGAAGAACAAGAATTTTGCCCACAAGGGCAAGGGCAAACCACCGTTGGCGGCTAAGCAAGCGCCTAACCAGTTCAGAAAGACTGCCGCTCCGGGGAACACAGCTAGACCTCCTGCTCCCAGATGTTCTGGATGCGGGAAGTCACATTTTGGGCCGTGTTCTACCGGTCAGCTGATATGCTTCCAGTGTGGCAAGGAGGGCCACTATTCCAGAGATTGCCCGTCGGCGAGAGTTGCTGCAGTGCAGGCTGTGCCGTTGCAGATGGTTCCTACTGGGGCACCAGCCGTGCCACCTACCACCGGACGAGTTTACACACTTGATCGTCAGCAGTCGGACAGAGCTCCGAACCTGGTCAGAGGTACTGTTACCATTGGTGGATCAACTGTTGATGTTTTGTTTGATTCCGGGGCAACGCACTCTTTTGTTGCTACCCCTATTGCTGTGGGGCTTGAGTTGCCCAGTGATGTGCTTTCTCCACCGATGCGGGTTACCACCGCCACCAGAGAAAAATGTTTGACCTCCACTGTTCATCGCGATGTAGCGTTTCAGTGGGAAGGCCGTGACTTCTCGGTAGATCTGATAGGATTGCCGATGGCCAACCTTGAGATTATTCTGGGCATGGATTGGTTGTCCAGAAATTGTGCAATGATTGATTGCTGTGCCAAGAAAGTGGTGATGTCTCCGGGTGGGTCCACAGCCAGTTCCTCACCGTTCATTTCAGTCCTGCAGGCGAGGAGGGCCTTGAGAGCAGGGGCTCTTGGCTATGTCATGTTGGGAGGTTTGGTGAGTGGGACACAGGAGGATCTCACTGGCATTCCTGTGGTGAAGGAATTCCTCGAGGTGTTTCCCGAGGAGATTCCTGAGTTTCCACCGCAGAGGGAGATAGAGTTCTCCATAGACTTATTGCCTGGTGTGGGGCCTATATCGTTGGCTCCATACCGGATGTCGCCACCAGAGTTGGCGGAGCTGAAGAAGCACATTGAAGAGCTTTCAGCGAAAGATTTCATACGGCCGAGTGTGTCTCCCTGGGGAGCACCGGTCATTTTTGTGAAAAAGAAAGATGGGACCATGCGGTTGTGCACCGACTACCGACAATTGAACAAGGTGACAATCAAGAACAAGTACCCTCTTCCACGTATTGATGATTTGCTGGATCAGCTCAGGGGTGCTTGCGTGTATTCAAAGATCGATCTCCGGTCCGGTTATCATCAGATACGGATAAAGCCGGAGGATGTCCCAAAGACAGCGTTTCGCTCGAGGTACGGGCACTATGAGTACTTGGTGATCCCGTTTGGACTCACCAATGCACCCGCAGTATTCATGGACTATATGAACAGGATCTTCCAACCGTACCTGGATCAGTTTGTGATCGTCTTCATTGACGACATCTTGATTTACTCCAGGACGGAGGAGGAGCATACTGAGCACTTGAAGATCGTGTTGCAAGTGCTGAAAGAGAAAAAGCTCTATGCGAAGCCGTCAAAATGTGAGTTTTGGCTCAAGGCGGTAAAATTTCTGGGTCACGTGATTTCTGCTAATGGAGTTGCGGTTGATCCTAACAAAATTGAGGCCGTGATGGATTGGGAGAGGCCCAAGACGGTTACAGAAGTGAGAAGCTTCTTGGGTTTGGCAGGCTACTATAGGAGGTTCATAGAGGGATTCTCCAAGATGGTGCTACCGATGACTCGCCTTACCCGAAAGGAGACTCCATTCGTGTGGACACATGAGTGTGAGGAATGCTTCCAGGAGTTAAAGGAGAGATTGACTACTGCTCCAGTGTTAGTCCTTCCTGATCCGGCGGAGCAATTCGAGTTATACTGCGATGCCTCTGGTAAAGGACTTGGCTGTGTGCTGATGCAGAAAGGGAAAACGGTTGCTTACGCTTCAAGACAGTTGAAACCTCATGAGGAGAACTACCCGACTCACGACTTGGAGTTGGCAGCCATCGTTTTTGCTTTCAAGATTTGGAGGCATTACCTGTTTGGCATGAAGTTTGCTGTATTCAGTGATCACAAGAGCCTGAAGTATCTGTTTGACCAGAAGGAGTTGAACATGAGACAGCGAAGATGGATGGAGTTCTTGAAGGACTACGACTTCGAGTTGAGGTATCATCCTGGCAAGGCCAATGTGGTAGCCGATGCTTTGAGTCGAAAATCCGTGAGCTTATCCAGTTTAATGATGAACGACTACGAGGTGATCGAGAAGTTCAGAGACTTGAGAGTGAACTCCTTGTTTGGGGGCGCACTGCTCGAAATGGAAACAGCAGAAGTGATCAATGAGCTGATGGAAAAGATCAAAGAGGCGCAAGTGCAAAGGGAATGCCTTGATTACGTGAAGAACCAGGACGGTGTGTCTTGGAATGATGATGGTTTATTGCTGTTCCAGAAGAGGATTGTTATTCCTCGAGGGCCATTGACTGAGGAGGTTATGGCAGAGGCTCATAAGGGCCGGTTCACTATCCACCCTGGTGCTACGAAAATGTACCAGGACTTAAAGAGAAATTTTTGGTGGCCGGGCATGAAGAAGGACATAGCGGTCTACGTGTCCAAATGTCTTATTTGCCAGAAAGTGAAGATCGAGCACCAGAAACCGTCTGGTAAACTTCAACCTCTGGAGATTCCACAGTGGAAGTGGGAGAGTATTTCCATGGACTTCGTGGTGGGACTGCCTAAAACTCAGGCTGGTTGTGACTCTATCTGGGTCATTGTAGACAGATTGACCAAGTCTGCCCATTTTCTTCCAGTGAAGGTGAGCTTCACTACAGAGCAGTTGGCCAAACTATATGTCCGCGAGATTGTGAGGCTTCACGGGGTGCCCGAGAGTATCATCAGTGACAGGGACCCGAAGTTCACATCTCGGTTCTGGGAGGCACTGCAGGAGGCTTTTGGTACGCAGTTGAAATTGAGTACCGCCTATCACCCTCAGACTGACGGACAGACTGAGCGGACCATCCAGACATTGGAGGACATGCTGAGAGCTTGCACGTTGGAGCAGGGTTCTGCATGGGATAGGTACCTTCCGTTGGTAGAATTCTCGTACAACAACAGTTTCCATGCTAGTCTGGGCATGGCACCCTACGAGGCGCTGTATGGTAGGAGGTGTCGCACACCTACCTGCTGGTCTGAGGTTGGAGATAAAGAGCTTTTCGGTTTGGACTTTGTCCAAGATACTACCCTACAGATCCAGATGATCAGGGAAAAGTTGAAGCAGGCGCAGAATCGTCAGAAGAACTACTACGATGTCAAGCATCGACCACTGGAGTTCAGTGAGGGTGAGCACGTGTTTGTGAAACTTTCACCTGTCACCGGTGTTGGACGGGCACTCGGCGTGAGGAAGTTGAGCCCGCGATTCATTGGGCCCTACCAGATCCTTGGTAGAGTAGGACCAGTTGCCTATCGACTCGCCTTACCTCCGAACCTAGCCAACATCCACGACGTGTTTCACGTGTCTCAGCTTCGAAAATACATAGCAGATCCTTCGCACGTGGTGCAGCCGGATGATGTGGAGGTTCGGGAGAACCTAAAGACTCCCGTCGGACCACTCAAGATTCTCGACCGAGGCGAGAAACAGCTTAGGAGCAAGATCATTCCGATGGTCAAGGTGCAGTGGACTGGGCGTAGTCCCGAGGAGTGCACCTGGGAGCGAGAGGACGAGCTTCTCCGACAGTATCCCGACTTTCGAGACAGGTATGTTTCTGATTTTGAGGACAAAATCCTTAAAAAGGTGGGGTGAATGTAAGAACCCGCACCGTTAATTAAGGTAATTAGTAAGTTAATTATGATAATTAGGAAATAATTCCATAATTGACCCTAATAATTATTAATGGGCTTAGATAATTATATTGAGTGAGTAAAAATGCTGAAAGTCGCTTTTCGGAAGAAAAGCGCAGATACCGGTTCTGCTACTCGGTATAAATGCGTACCGGAAAAGTATCCCGGAAAATTATAACGAATGCATGATAATTACTAGAATATTATGTAGGACTTGTAAAACAAGTTTCAAGTCAAAATGACGTAATCTGATGCCAGAACTGATACTGGCTATGGAAAAGCGCGTACCGGAAAGGTGCTCCGAAAAATAAAATAAAAATATGACAAATCTTAGAAAAATGCGTAGGTCTAGATTCCAAAGTTTGGGATCAATATCTTTTACCTTGCTATTAAGGCTAATACTGCGCGGTTAGTGGCTTGGGCCTATAAATAGACCCATTAGTGGGCACAAAACCCTAGGCCATACATTCTCTACGTGAATAGTGGCTGCTGCTGCCACCCTTCTCCTTCTTCTTCTTCTCCTTCTTCTTCTTCTTCTTCTTCTTCTTCTTCTTCTTCCTTCTTCTTTCCTTAGCCAAGTTATCACCTTTCATGCTTGTTTAGACATTTGTGAAGGTGAAAGTTAACCTTGGGGCTGCATTGTGGCCATCATTCTGAGTTGAGAAAGCTGTGTGTGTGTAGTTAGTGAGCATGAGTTTGGAGCTTTAGTAATGGCTACTTTGTGGTAGTCATTGTGAACTTCAAAGTGCCTTCTTGTGGTGCAAGAACCCATCTTGAAGTGCCATTTTCGTGCTCCTACTTAGGCTGAGTTTGAGGAACCTTGGGAGAGCTCCAAGTGCACAACTTGCCTCTGTTTTGAGCCTTGGTAAGTTACCTCACCATGATCATGAGTTTATGATGCTTAAAGTTGGTGTCTTGACATGTAAAAAGTTAAAATGAAGTAACCAACACCTAAATGAACTTGTATATGCTTAAAGATGCATGCTTTAACGTGTACATGTGTTAAAAGTTGGATCTTTGGGATGGATATTCACGAAACGCAGAAACTGCATTCTGTCGTGAGATATCCGGATATTTGTCGAACAGATATCTGGATATCAGTATCCGGATATGGTATCCGGATATTGATATCCGGATATGGGATCTGGGTATCCGGATATGACATATCCGGATATGTCCAGTGTGATATCCGGATACTGCATATCCGGATATGCCCCTTCTGATATCCGGATATCCTGGGTTCTGCGCAGACAGTAGCTTTACTGTATGAACAGTAAGCTATTGGGTGTGTGTGGACCCTAGTTTAAGGAAGTTGAACTTCTGTAATAAATGGACTAAGTCAGAATCACATGATTAAGGGCTTATGGCTTTGTTGGAAGCCTTAAGACGTAAAACGTAAAGGAAAGGCGTAGTCTTTAAGTTGTATGCTTGTGATGCATTAATATTGACTTGTTAATGGTCCATATCAGATTGTGATACTGCTGTTTGTGGACTAGTGAGTGGTTGGACTCTTGGCTTGGATAGCTAGCTTGCAAGGTAAGCTTTCGTGTCCTCGGTTTAGCCATTTTGATGTTCCACCATGTCCCATGGGGATAGGTTTATGCATGCTGTGTTACATGCTTTGATTATTTTGGAAATGCTGTTGAGCTGTTTATATGCAATGAGCTTTTTATGATGCATGTGGTGTCCACCTAGACGGCAATCCTGAGTATGTAGTACATACAAGATGGAGAAGCATGTGGGTGAGGTACAGGTAGTATCCATGTACTCATGTAGGCATAGA
Source organism: Gastrolobium villosum (assembly GCA_032173675.1). Classification (NCBI taxonomy): domain Eukaryota; kingdom Viridiplantae; phylum Streptophyta; class Magnoliopsida; order Fabales; family Fabaceae; genus Gastrolobium; species Gastrolobium villosum. The sequence goes on from JAVKPL010004632.1 coordinate 13,989, forward strand.
CGTATTCCTACATTTCTCTGACCAGTAGATTTGAAAGCACACATGACATGATTAATTGCTGCATCGCATGATTTTAGAACTTATACTGTAATACTGCTTTTAGAACTTATATTACACATGTAAGTGAGCTTGGGGTGGAGACTCCTTGAGGACCCCTTGTCTTACTGAGATTTCTTGTTAGAGATCTCACCCCACGTTTGGGGACGCTTATTTCAGGATCAGGTAATGTTGAGGGCTCAGGTGGCAGGAGGCCAGAGCTGAGCTGATAATTATGCTGACGTGCTAGTTGTGGATTGCTGATTATTTGACTGCTGTTATGTTTTCTGCTTTAATTATGTTAAGCTTATGTTGAGACTATTTGTGGGCATTGTTGCCTTATTTGGTGAGCATGGGGTTTGTCCATGCCACATGATTGTTATCGTCTTTTTATGTTAATGTTGTAATTAAAGTATCAGAATTTTGACCCAGGCTACTTGTGTAGACCTGTGGCTTTAGATACTCACTTATTATATTTATGTACGAGGTATTCAGTTAGTTGTCTTGCAATTTACATACAGGCAGTATTTTTATGAAAATGATTAAATAATCAAGTTGGTTAAGTTAATGACGTCATAATTGAATTAAAGAAAAAGTTATTCCGCATTTTAATTAAGCGTGGCTTAATACGATAGTGTGTTAACAATCCGGGTTAACACGGGCTGTTACAATTTCCTTCTTGGCCATTGCCATTGTGGCCTCTTCCTCCGTCTCGTCCGGGTTCAATTATTCCCCTCAATCGATGTTCTAGATCACGGATCCCTCTAATATTTTCATTGCGCATTGTTTGGAGATCATGCTGGCGTTGAAGGTTGTTGCGATTTTCCATCTTCGTCATTCGTTGTAGAATTGCGGCGAGTGCATTCTGGGTCAACCGGGATTCGGGATCTATCGATTGAGCGATATTCCCTACTAACTCCCTAGGAGGCAAAGAGGGGTTGTTCCTTATTGGAACCATAGCTCCTGATTCATTCCTCTCCTGCCGCATAGGGGTAGAAGCGGTATCTGAGACGTCTTCACTGAGATGGACGTTATCGTGGTCCATTCCTTCGTTTCGCCGGTTTTGGGGTTGATTTACTTCCTCCAAAATCAGATCCAACGATGGGTTTTGCTGGCTATTGCTTCTCGTGTGGACCACCATCCTTGATCAATTGGTTGAAGATGAGTCGTGGGTAGGTTCATCCCCACAGACGGCGCCACTATTCTGTCCTTAAGACAGAAATGTTCAGCCCAATTAGGCTGATGAATTAATATGGATCTAATGCTCTGTTCAGGAATATCTATTGTATAGACACCCTTGAATCTAGCTGATCAATGTATATCAAATAGAGAGTGTGAATATGGTCATGATCGTGAGTGAAATTAGAATGTGTCTTTACCTCCGAATCGCCTTCTTATTTATAGGGGCTGTTGTACAAGGTGCATACGTGGATCTGAGCTGTCATGACGAGGCGGTCATTACAGCTGGTCGGCCGTTATCGAGTGGTAACGTATTATGCGTTACATGCCCTTAATGCGATCTGTTTCACTATCTCCAGCTTGCTTATTTGCCGGGTTGCATATTGCCGGGTTGTCTAAATGGGCTGGTCATATGGGCCTTTCGTACAGGTCCATAACATGTTTATTTTTGAACTGAATCAGAGTGTGAAAATATAGATATTTTTTCCAAGAGGGAGAAGTATGTCAATCTAAGAGAGATGAAGGAGGCAGTTGTATGAATCAAAGCTCTGAGAATTCTCCATACCAGCCTCATGTATCGAGGGTGTTATGGGGGGAGGTGTTTGAGGGCTACGGTTATGATTGAGGTGAGAATTCAATAGAGTAACAACAATGGAGAGCGAATGAAGAAGATGAATACAGAGGGAGCTAAGGTCCCTTTATATAAGAGGTGGGGGTCGCAATTTGAGTCGACACAACACGACACGCACGTCACGAATTTGAAAATGGTTCAACTCGAACATGAATTTTTCGTATCGTGTCAGCGAGTCGTGTTGAAAATTGCCACCCATAATAGTAGGTTAGAGATTCTCTCCAAATACGAAAAGCGTGATATAATAGACATTTCTAGACGTGTATGTTAGTATGTAGGTGTCCTAGAGACAATCTGATTTATTAGAGGAACACCTTTTACTGTTTGATATTTCATGATTTATATATTTGAGCACAATTTATCTTTATCATATTTATGTCTCACCTATATTTTACGGTTAACATGCATTTAAAGATAAAAACCCTAGGGATAGAATAGATGTACACTCGAGAATCTATGATAGGGATCATGATCATGAGGACTCGAGGACACTACATGTCTATCGGGTAAAGAAAGGATGGCTAATGCAGAAACAGAAGAGAGGGGTGAATTGTGCAGTAACTTGTTTTGTAAGAAACAATGAAAATCAAATTCTTTATCAAGAAAACAGCCCAAAACAGAATGTAACAAAAACAAACCTTCACCAATGTAAAGACAGATTTAAAACATACCAAATTTCATCCAATAATAGAGATTATGCAGCGGTATCAAAATAGATGAAGGGTAAGAAATCACATCAAGATTTATCTCGATTCACTGTCTAACCACTTGAAAGCTACATCCAACTGAGGTCGTCATTCCACTATGTCCAAAGCTTCCAACCAGTGTTCGGAAAACTATTTTACAATGGAGTTTTTACAAGATCTATGATCAACCCTTTGATCACACTCAACCTATCACCTAGCTATAGGGTCTCTCCAATAATCCATAATCAATTACAGCAGCAAGATATACGTAAACAACAAAGGAGCAATCTCTCTTTGTTCAAACAAAAGAGAAAGATAAAAAAAGGTCAAAAGATGAGAGAGATATTGAGCTTTTTCTCAAGAATGTCAAAATATAGCCAAATTGGTGTTAATTCTTCCAAATTCTGAGTTCTGAATTGTTTCTGTGTTAATCCTTGTTTATGAACCCTCGTTGGACGTTTATATAGGAGTATGAATGATTAGATAGTTGTTTATAGCCGCTAGACTCATAATTTTTAATTAACTCACGTGACCAGATCCATATCCGGAAATTTGTCGAGCTAGTATCTGAATATTCCGAGTTCCATATTTTGATATTCACATATCCATATCTGAATATTTGATGTCAGAAGCCCAGAATTCGATCCAATTAATTTCTAAATGATTTTTACTCAATTCTCACACATGTATGAATGCTTCTAAATTGATCTAACTGTGTTACATGCGTGTGAGTCATGTATGTATGGATCATATATGTAGGCTTACTTATGCATGTGTTTATGGCTTTTATAATGCAACCTTGAGAGTATAGCTCAATCAACTCAAACCTCTAGATTCCTAAAATTAACACAACTATTACAAACTGAGTATGTCCATTAGAGTCTTAGGATTCTTCTTTTGTCTCCATGTTTTGAGTCTTCTAGTTTCTTGTTCGAATTGAATCTTTGACTTTAGAATTGGCTTTTTACTTTGAAGTTATTTCTCCACTATTGCATATTGCTTTAGCCTTCTAGCTTCATTTTGAACTTGTTGCATTGCCTTGTATCTTGGGCAAGTGTGTTAAGCTAGTTAGTTCTTTTTTGTCATCAAAACTTGACTTATTGGTCTTGGTGACTTATTGTTCAACATATCGCCTGAGACCTATTCCTAGTATTGAATCACCAAGATAGGGTAATGGTGATCCCGATAAGACTAGTATGACATCATCTACTTGTATGGAGAGGCAAGATAGGGACTTCATGGAATGCAGGCATAGTGATGCCTTAGCTGATGTCGTGGGTGGATCTGTTAGAGAACAAATGGCACTAAACTAACCTACCGAGAGATTCCACAATGATTCATTATAGAGAGTATCATTGGATTTGTAATGTCTCTCGTCGTTTGGTAGTGTAGGTCATCCTAGACTTGAGAATGTCATCGAACACTATGTCCTAGGATTATACATTGATAATACATGAGTATGGATGGACATGCCGATAGGACTCATAGTCCCCTACAAGTGATTAGTCGTTCACAAGACCGATAGGGCTTGGATGATTTCTAGTTGACTCCGGAACCTATGCATAATAAGCGATCACGATAAATTAGAAAGGTAGATCTCTTGATGAACCGATTAGTTCTGGGGCCACAAAGCATTGCTAGTGTCTTAGTGGTCATTAGATAAAAAGGAGTTTAATTGGTCTAAATTTATCTATATCAGTGACTAATTGGGCTTAATAAGTCACACACTTATATCATTCTTGATTGCATGTTATAGCAAGTTTGAGCCAATAATTGTTATTGGGCTTTGTCAATAATGTAGGTGAAATTGGGTTGTAGTGGTACTCCAAAGGGAACAACCAAATCTCTAATAGATTGGGCTGGTTTAGTATCATAATCCTAATTATATGATCATGAAAAATGGCGCCCAAATCATAAGTTCCTTCATGAAAATTTTGCCCAACTCTTCATAAACCAAGAACCCTAGTTCTGGCCGCCCATCTCTATCATCCTCTTCCTCCATTGTTTCTATAACACCTTATAGATTTAAAACATATAATATGGTTAAAAGAAGGATTAAAGGGTAGAGATGCTTTGGATGAAAAATTGGAAGGCACCATGATCATCCACACCGTGTTTAAATTTCGAATATGCATGCTTTGAATTTTGAAATTACGACTAGTATGCATTGTGTTAGTAAATGCGATCACAATACGACTAGTATGCATTGATGGGACGGAAATTCGTTCCCATTTAAGCCCATTTTGATGGCAAATTTCCATCCGTTCCCTCATCCGTTGAGCAACTTTAACACTAAAAGCACATGTTTAACATCTTTATGACAAAAACACAGTGGGGAATGGATGATGACGTAATCCTTTGGAAAATATATAAAAAGAGGAACATATTGAGAAAATTAAATATACATGCTCCACTCACTCAATTTCTCTGACCACTTTGCAGGAAACGCTGAAAAGAAGTTTCCATAAAGCATAAGCGGTTCAGCAATCAAGCACGAAGAAACGTGTACAGCAAGGAATAAAGAGTCCTCATTGGCTAAGAGGAAAGCAAAGCATGGTGAACTGCAGAAGAAATGACAAATCTCAACAATAAGTGTCTCATCCAAGCAAGTTGCAACCCTCTGAACACTGTTTGCACCGCCCCGTCCATGCAGTCAAGAAAATAATTCCAAAGAAGTTACAAGCTTTGCCATTCACTCTTCTGCCTATAAATAGGACGTCCCAGCACGAAGAACATTATCGAATTTCTTAAGAAGAGATCACTTAGTTTATTTTGTAGTTTTTCTTTTTAGTTGTATAGTTTTAGCTTTAGTTAAGTGACAACACTTCTTCTTGATTATGTATCACCCACTTGAGACTCCTCAGAACAGCAACCATATTCTCCACTTTTCATTTTATTGTAACCTGATTTGTTTCCAGTTAAATATAAGTATTATTTCTCTCCTTTCTGTGAAACCAATGCGCTTAAAATGAAGAGTTCATTCATGCAAGAGTTTTGATGATAACAAACAAGCATAGAAGCGACGTTAGAGATAACACAACTCGCAACAATCAAAAGTCAAAGGAAGCAATTCAAACAAGTCAACAAGAGCAAATCATTCAACACACAACACTTCTTCTTGATTATGTATCACCCACTTGAGACTCCTCAGAACAGCAACCATATTCTCCACTTTTCATTTTATTGTAACCTGATTTGTTTCCAGTTAAATATAAGTATTACTTCTCTCCTTTCTGTGAAACCAATGCGCTTAAAATGAAGAGTTCATTCATACAAGAGTTTTGATGATAACAAACAAGCATAGAAGCGACGTTAGAGATAACACAACTCGCAACAATCAAAAGTCAAAGGAAGCAATTCAAACAAGTCAACAAGAGCAAATCATTCAACACACAAGATCATTATTGAAACATGCTCCTGAGAACTTAGAATCCAAATGTAAAGGTAAATTAATTAATGATGCATAAATGAGCTCAAAGGATATTTAAATCTATGCATGCATTATCCATGTCATCAATCACTTGAAAGCCTTGATTATTATGAAAAAGATCCTCGACATATTCAATAACCTCAAAACATTTTATACAAGTCAAGGAAATATATTAAAAGTGATTAGAGACTAAAAGGAATGCTTTACAACTCATAAAACTGCACAACCAAAGAAAGTATTCGAATACTACATTGGCTGTATTCGAATACTTATGCTGAGAGCAAAGTATTCGAATACTTTAAGGAAAGTATTCGAATACCAGTTGAAGTATTTGAATACCTTACGAAAAGTATTCGAATACTTACTGGACAGTAAGCAATGCAACGACTATAAATGGCTAGTTTTGCGAAAATGAGTGTTCAAAGGGTCATGGGGACCCTCTATAAATAGTGATCACTATTCACATTGATGGGACTCCTTTCCTAATCATTATTCTTGCTTTATTTCACATCATTTGCTTACCTTTCATCATCTTGATCATAAATTACCTTTGAGCTTTTATCTTGTGTCATTGATCAATACCTATAAGCTTCAACTTGTATAATCTCTACTTCAAGAGTACAAATCCTTTTCTAAATACTCTCAATATGTTCTTTTGTGTAAAGGGTAGTGAGATCCTAGTGAAAGAGGTTGCTCATAACCTAAGTAAGTGAGTGGAAGTGTGAAGGTTTCAAGAATCAATATTCTTGAAGGTTGTAGTGGTTTTTCAAGCACCCTTGAAGCTTGATAATTAGTGGAAAGTTGAACGAGCGGTTTCAATCTGGACGTAAGTCACGGTGGTGGTGACCGAACCAGGATATACAGTGTTTGCATTCTCTCTAACTCTCTATCTCTTTATATTGGCATTATTCTGATTACTTGAGCTTATTTATTTCTTCACTTTACATACCATTTGTTTGTGTGAATCTCTATTTTATAAGCTTTGCTTGTGTCAAACTATTTTAACTTAAGAAAATCGATTTCAACAAAGAAAGTGAGGCATTTTCTAAAAATATTTTTAAAACTCAATTCACCACCCCTCTTGAGTTTGAGGCCACTTGAATTATTTGAAATGAATGATGGTGAAACTATTCATAGCATGCAAAAGAGACTAACCCATATTGTTACTCATTTGGATGCATTAGGAGCTTCATACAATAATTTTCAAATGGTAACTAAAGTCTTGAGGAGCTTGAATAAGGATTGGCAACCTAAGGTGACAGCTATTTGTGAATCAAAAGATTTGAAGAATATGTCCATTGCTACACTCTTTGGGAAGCATCAAGAGCATAAGATAGAATTGGCAAGACTAACTTTGAAGGAGCAAGTCAAGAAAAAAAGCAAAGGATTAGCTTTGCAAGCCACTAGCTCCAAATCTCAAGTGGAGGAGGAAAAAGAAAAGGAGCCATGCGAAGATGAATTAGATGAAGATGAAATGAGCTTCTTTGTAAAAAAGCATGGAAAATTCTTTAAGAATAAGAACTTTCAAAGAAGACCTCCATTTCCTCCAAAGAGAAGATTCAAGGATGAAGGAGCTTCTCAACCTCCTCATACATGCTATGAATGTGGGAAAATCGGGCATTTTAAAGCCGACTTCCCTAAGCTTCAAAAGAAAGAAAAGAGTGACAAGAATCAATTCAAGGATAGGAAAAATTATAAAAAAAGGCTTATGCGGCTTGGGATGAAGATTCAAGCTCATCCGATGACTCAAGAGATGAAGAAGCAAATGTTTGTTTCTTACAAGATTCTAAAGCCTCAAATGATATAAGCAAAGGAATGCAACATATGTGCTTCATGACAATTGAAAATGGCAATGAGTCAGAATCTGAGGTAAACTCCACTTGCTCTTCTATATCTCCTTCATATGATGAATTGCAAAATTTATTTGATGAATTACATAGTAAATCTTTAGAGCATGTTAAATCTCTTAGAGAAATGAGAAAGACCATTGTCTCCTTAGAAAAACAAATTGCATGTTCAAAAAAAGAAGAAAAAGAATTGAATTATGAAAATGACACACTAAAATTGATTGATGCTAGCACAAATTGCATTAAATTTTATCATAGAATGATCATGCATCATCATCATCATGTGCTTCATGTGAAAAGCTAACAAGTGAAATTGATGATTTAAAGAATGTGCTAAGCAAGTTTACATGTGGTAGAGACAACTTAAATGCATTGCTTGGAAAACAAAGATGCATGTTTAACAAATCCGGCTTAGGATTCGACACTAACATACAAGAAAAATCCTATGGCTTTGTTTGGGAGTTGGTTTTAGGAGGGGAAGGAAAGGAAAGGGAAGGTTTTAGTAAGCCCTCTCCTTATTTGTGAGTTTAAAAAAAGGAGGGGAAGGAATTGGAGATTTTTACTAAACCCTCCAAAATCCTCCTTCTTCCTAAAATTAAAGTTCCCCCAATTTGGGGGGTTTGAGGGGGGAAATATTAAAAATTACTTATCTACCCTTAGCATTAAAATGTAAAAATTACATAAATGTGAATCATTTTTAAATGTGACATTTTTAGAAAAGTCTCAAATACTGACAGAATTTATCGACGAAAAGTATTTCGTCAAAAATAATGATGAAATCTTTGATGAAAATGAAGCAAACACCGTAACCAACCGATAAATACTACACAACCAGCC
>JAVKPL010004633.1:0-22590 GCA_032173675.1 Gastrolobium villosum
CCTTCTACCCTCGCTAAGATTCATGATTTAGGTTTGTTTCTTATTCTTTTTGTTTAGTAAGTGATATATAATTTCATGTTATGAGGGTGTTAAGACAGCAAGAAAATCTGACTATCATGTCCATATTATGAGCTGCACCATAAAAAAATAATTATTTTTAACCATATTTGATAATAAAAAAATATATGAGCGTTCAATATTCCCATTTCACTAAAAATATTTTCCTCAGAGAAAAAATGAAAAGGGTTCGACAATTGACTTGACAAAGAAATGAACATTGAGAAAAATGAACAAGAAGACAAGATGTCCCTGCTGCTTTGGAATTATTCTATAACATTTTAATATTGTGTTATAAAAAACTATAAAAATAATTACAATGAAAGTCATTGTTAATTACGTACGGTTTATAATTTTATTTTTATATAACGTAATCGTTAAAAAGTCAAGCGATTTAAACTAAAAAGGATAATTAATGGAAAGCGGAACCTTCAACGAAATTATCCATTTATCCTCCGGTCATCTGAAAGGATATCGCAGCAATATTATATAAAAATAATAATAAAATAACAATATTATAATATAAAAATAAACGAGGAAAAGGAAAGGTATATTTTTATATTTTTTAATCGTTTCAGTTCAATCCATTCCAAACGTAAAAGGACATTGCGGTAATTAAAAATATCTGGAACCTTCTTCGAAGTTATTCTCCCGTGACTTGAATTGAAATATTAAATATAAATTGGGGGAAGCTGAAGCTATTGAATTTCATAATCAACAACTTGTGGTTTGTTTTGCATTGCGAATTTTTCTCTGTTTCTGTGATAGAAAGCAATGGATGCCTTCACTTCCTTTTACGATTCAAGAAGACGATGGAATTACGATACTCTCAAGAACTTCCGTCAGATTTCTCCGGTTGTTCAGAATCATCTCAAGAAGGTAGTTTAATTTTTCCCTGGGGTTTTATAATGCCTTATTCTCTCAGGATCTGTTATTATCGACGACATGACGTTTAATTTAGTTCTTTCATCAATTTGCAAAGAAATGATGGATTTTCTAGGGTTTGTGCTTTTTGCCCTTGACGTGTGTTACTAATAATGTCTCTTCTTGCTTATGCCAATTTCGCTGATCATAGAATTTACAAAAAAATAAAAAAAATAAAAATTAGGTTTATAGAATCTTCGGATGATGGATATATTCATAGTTTTTTTGAATTAGTTTTCTTTTGTACCATATTCCCAATAAGGCTGTTTCTTTCGTGTCCTTCTTTCTTTACCTTTGTCTTTTGACCATAATTTCTTGATTCCTTTAACTTGCTGTAGGTTTATTTCACCTTATGTTTGGCTGTGGTTGCTGCTGCTGCTGGAGCTTACCTGCATGTTCTCTGCAACATTGGCGGTTTCCTTACTTCACTGGCGTGTGTGGGAAGCAGTATTTGGTTACTTTCAACGCCTCCTTATGAAGAGGCATGAATCAGATGAATCCTGTGGCCTTCTGTTCGTTTCACGGTCCTGTAATTCACTTGTTACTAACCTTTTTTTTTTTTTTTTTATGATTTGCAGCAAAAGAGGATTACTTTGTTGATGGCTGGGTCACTGTTTCAGGGTGCCTCTATTGGACCCTTGATTGATTTGGCTATTCACATCGATCCAAGGTATGCTTAATGCTTCCATTACATTTGGCAGCTCATAAGTATTGATATTGTGGTCAATTTATTGCGTGAAGATACATATAATGCGTACATATTTCGTGCCAAATGTCTTTTTGTTACCAGAAGGGGACTTGAGATCAAATCCCACCTTCACCATGGGGAGTGAAGGAATGGGGTTTGGGAAAAGGAGATGATTGCCACCTATAGTAATTTACACCGATGAACCAAAATTGAAGCTTTTTTTTTTTTTTCTTCTTCTAACAAGTACTTCCTCTGTCGTTAGTGCTTTGTGACAAATGGCTAGTTGCTTCTGTGGTTATTTTTTAGTTTTGGATGAATTTATGACTTTTTTCTTCCGTTGCTCCAGCCTCATCTTGAGTGCATTTGTGGGAACTTCCTTGGCCTTTGCATGTTTCTCTGGAGCAGCTTTGGTTGCAAGGCGCAGGGAGTACCTGTACCTTGGTGGCTTGGTTTCTTCTGGGTTGTCTATTCTTCTCTGGTTGCACTTTGCTTCTTCCATCTTTGGAGGTTCAACAGCTCTCTTTAAGTTTGAGGTAAGCGGCGGCCATTGTTTTTGTTTTTGTTGAATTATCTTGGTGCATTCTGAAGCTTTGTTATGGAACTGCAAGAATCTTTCTTATATGGGGTTTATTTCCTATTTCTGCAGTTGTATTTTGGGCTTTTGGTATTTGTGGGTTACATTGTAGTGGACACTCAAGAAATAGTTGAGAAGGCACACTTTGGCGATCTGGATTATGTGAAGCATGCGTTGACCTTGTTTACTGATTTGGCTGCAATTTTCGTCCGGATTCTTGTTATCATGGTAAGTATGGTCCTTAAGCAGACCTTTTTTAGATTCTACTTCTTTTTGTTTTTCTCTTTTCTTCTGATAAATTTGTATTGACGGGTATTATTCTTTTCCAGTTGAAGAATTCATCCGAGAGAAAGGAGAAGAAGAAGAAGAGAAATTAATTTTCTCGCTGATCAGCTTGACCCTTCTCCTCGCTTAGTCTGTGGAGATTACATGAAACAGTTGTCTATGAAGTGTTGTTACTTCTTGAACTTGTTCCTACTGTGCAATTAGTCTTGTGTCTGCTTTATAACATTAGTACATGTGGGATATGTTTTTAAGCTTTTCTAATAAGAGAAATTCTTACGTAACGTTAGTTTTGAGGATCAAAAGGGAGAGAGAAATGGAGTGGGGGAGAACTCAACGGTGAAAGATCCCTCACAAGTTCTTACTTCAGGACCATGTGAGAATTTTTCTCCAAATAATCGGTAACCAATCGACAATTATAATGGATATTTTATTTATGGATAGGATATTGTAACAACCAAATAATGTTACTATCAATGTTACTGGTTGATTGAGAGAAAACAACGGTTAAGATATGATAGTAACATTGGTAGTAATATTATTTGGTTTTTCCAATATCCTATCCCTTTGTTTAATAGATGAAGTAGAGGAATTCTTGTATAGTATCTATGCTCACTAAATCAATTAACATTAAATGATTGCATAAAGTCGTGTTACATATATTTTAAATTTTGTAATAATAATAAATTGAATCTCTAAAAAAGGGGTATTGTATCCTCTATCTGTTTCTCTTTTTATAGACGTTAATGAATTTTGGTAGCATAAAATTTCGATGGCTTATGCATTATGGGTTCAAAGATATATCTTGAGGTTGAAAACCTTAAGATTGTGGCAATCACCGGGGGGCCAGGATGTTTGCAGCTTCTATGGGATCTGGAAATACTGATATTATTCAACACTGGTTTAGAATAGATCTTAACCTGATTGATAGAATATACTTTGCAATGTAAATAACACGGTGGATTTTATGAATTGATGGAGGAAATAGAACTATTGTCTGGGGAAAAAAGTATTAATAAGGTGAAAGTCAAAGTTAATACTCGTAGTTATTTCCAATGTTGTAGGAGTGCATCTACCGTATTGCTTGCGCGCCTTTTAAGTTGTAATCGTGGCCTCTATCCTTACTACACTACAACCTGTGTAAGCGGCTGACCCACTGGCCTCGTGTGTTTCGTGCTTAAGGTCCCCTTCTCAGGTGAAGTACTTTTGCATATAACCATGTTTGAATGCATATGAACACTTTCATAATTTTGAAAAATAAATATAAAAGTTGTCACCGAAAGCAATGTGCAAATAAGTCGGGCCGAAAAACCCTAGGGACCCCGTAGGGGTGAAATTGGGCCGGGCTGGCTTACACGGACCCACGGGTCGGCCTATATCAGGTCAGATCTGATCTAGTATAATTTGTATGATAGGTCGGGCTTGGGCCATACAAAAAACTGTTTAATAAAAAGGCCGTAGTCCACTTTCAAAAGGTCGTGCCTATGAGCGTACAGGCCGGCTTATATTGTACTATTTATTTTAAATAAACTAAAATAGTGTAAGTATGCCTTGAAGAAAAAACAAAATATATAAATTTAATTAATTGCAATTATTTATAACTTAATTATATTTGATTATATTTTAATAGAAATCTTATTTTATTTCTTATATAGGAGGAACTAACATCCAAACATGTTAGATAGATTGTGTATATGAATATATTAAAAGATTTTTGGGAGAGGTTACTTACTACAAGCATCATAATGTGTTTGTTGGATTCATGTAGTTATTTTAATTTACATAATATGGATTTGTTTGTTGGATCTGATGAAATATATGCTTTTTTTTTGTGAAAAAAATATATGTTATTTAGTTTGAGCATTTTGTTTTTGAAAATGACTTAAATGCATATTGTATGAGTTTTGTTATAATTCACGATTCTGTTTTGACGTTAAAATTATGATTTTTGGTGCAGCAATAGAATTTGAGTACTTTGTAAGGTTGATTCATGATTCTGCTTGGAAATTAAAAATTAACAGGCTAACGGGTCCAAGCCAAGTCATTTGTTTTTTTATAAATGAGCCAAATCAGGCTAATAGTTAGACTCATACTAAGCTTGGGTTAGGCCAAATTGAAATTTTTCTTGAGCTTTTTGGGGGCAAAGTTTGGCCCAGCTCAGCCTACTTTCACCCACCCATGAGCAGTTGAAACTTGAACAGACAGAGCATACATATAAAGAGGGAAAAACAAAATAAAAAAAAAAAAAAACAAAAGGGGGAATGGCGGGTGTTAGGGAAGCAAATAAGGTAGTCGATGTGCCAGGCGAACAAATAAAGCGTGGAAAACAACCAAAATGACTGTAATATTAAAAGGGTAATGTTTTCCTCTTTTTACATGACACAAGCAATTTTCCGACACAAACATAAAAGTGGGCCCATTAATTCTTTTACATTTCTTTTATTTTAAAAATAGTGGACCCCACAATTTATTGTCTCTATGACATGATCTAAGAACTTTCCTACGACATAATATTAGTTTTCCCCATATTAAACTCAGGTCAAGCCTCTCATTGAAAGTTTCCATAACCGAATTATGAGTTAGCCTAAATGAGTAGAAAATTAAACCTTCTATTTTGTATATCAGAAATCTAATGTAATACCTACATTTCGTGATGCATATTTTGCACGTTGGTATGATAGTTTTCTTCTTTCTCATGCATAAAATTTTAAATGTTTTTATTAAAATAAATGATGGGAAAAATATTTATCCTTAAAAGACATAAAAGTGTATCATTTTAATTAAAATTATTGTGTTTTATTTTAATATTTAAATTAAAAAAATTCATTCTCTACAACCATGATTTTTATTGTGTACCCGTTTCTTTTATCATAAAATACAATAGTTCTAATTAAAACGACACAATTTAATATATGTCATTTATTTATAAAATATATATATATATATATCATTTAAAAGAACAAATATTTTTTTCCGTAAGTATATATATATATATATATATATATATATTTGGTGAAAAGTTATATTTATTTTTAGTATTGCACTAAATAACAACAATTGTGACTCTTTTCTCTGTGTCTGAAAAATAAAGATTTTGACAGAAGTAAATGCCGAATCAATAAAAAGAATTTGAAAACACCCCTGCAACGGCTCAAAGAACAAAGGACAATTTCAAAATCATTTCATTTGGTGTTGTAGTCTTTGTTATTCACTATTTGTATATAAGTCAACATATATGAAAAGATATACGAAGCTGACATCCATTTGGTCTTTTCGACTAAATCTCCCACCAAATGATGTTAAGGATTTTGGCAAAAAATAATAATTAAAATACTAATTATTAAAATATTGTAATTTAAAACCTATTTGCGAATCTGTAGCAACAAGTCGGGTCGCATCCCATTTTGGTCGGGTCACGCCCAAGATGATCCGACCCTTGATTTCCTAGGTTTCTTAGCTTTTGGAACGGTTAGACAACCCTAGTTTTCCTTTTCTTAGATTGGCCACCTTATTTTTTAACAACTAATTCTTCAATTTTATCCACCTTCTCTTCTACTGATGAAAGATGTGGATGTATAATTTGCAAGGAGGGAGCTCCTGATGTAAGAACCACATAACTGCATATTAAAAGGGTTCATTTTTTCTGTAATTAACTAGATAAGTTATCTACATTATGCTTAAAATAAAGTCGTTTTGGGGCAGAAATTAAAGTATTTTTATAATTATAATTTTTATAGGGTTATAATAATTTTTCTTATTATAATTTTTTAATATTTCAACCCAAAACGACGTTATTTTGGGAGCAAATATAGATAAATTTATCTACATTTACTGTAGAAACATTAAAGCCATTAATATATTTATATATATTTATATATATATATATATACATATATATATATATATATATATATGAGTTTTATAAGAGATATGTTGTAGAAAAATTTATCATGTCATGTCATAGAGATTCGTTTTGCGTGCTTATTTTTTTTTTCTTTTTTTCATTAATTGTGGGTCCTATAATATTGTGTCCGTAGGAAACTTTATCATGTCATCTTAAAAGACAAATGAGAACCCATATATATATATATATATATATATATATATATATATATATATATATAGGGATAAGATCAACTTACACCGGTGTAAGAATAATAAATCTTACACCAAATCTTAACCGTTGATTTCCGTGCATCTAGTGGTTGAGATTTATTGGGAATTAAAAATTAATTAATGAATAAGACCTAATAAATCTTAGCCGTTAGATATAGAAAATTAATGGTTAAGAGTTGGTGTAAGACTTATTATTCTTACACCGGTGTAAGATGATCCTGCCCCTATATATATATATATATATATATATGGGGCAGGATATTCTTACACCGGTGTAAGAGTTAGAAGTCTTACACTCAATCTTGACCATTGATCCACTCATATCCAATAGCTCACATTACCAAAAAATTTGAGCCCTTAAATATAAGTGGGATCAATGGATAAGATTGAGAGTGCAACTTACACTGATGTAAAATGATCCTGGCCTATATATATATATATAAAACATTTTTACAAGCATTTTTTGATAATCTTGTCTACAGCTATCCTTTTTATATATATATACTGTAGAAATGTAGATAATTTTATCTATAATGGCTGTAGAAATACTTTTATATATATATATATATATATATATATATATATAATCCAATTATCTCTGAAATCATTCATTGGAATTGGTGGTTTTGAAACAACACAATCTCGAGGATAAAAAGTTCCATTTGCTACTTACATAGTTGGATCATGACCAGGCAAAATGGGGCGCGACACAATCCCCTAGCGCGTTTGATTTTAGGCATGACTGGTTGCTACAAATTCGTTAATAGGTTTCAAATTACAACATTTTCGTAATTATTTATTAAAAAATTATTTTAACTTTTTTTGCCAAGGGAATATATATATATATTTTTTTACTTGTCCTTATAATGTAATTAATAAAGAATCGTGAAGTTACTTCCTATATATATCACAAATCTGCTTGACATTCTTGATTTATGGACTATCTTAAAAAATTGCCAAATGGTTAAATATGCATGAAATAAACAATTTTTGAGGTTGTAGAGAAAACAATAAAGAAAAAAGCCCGTTTTAATTTGGAAGGTATATATTTTTACCTTGAATGGTTAATTGTTATTTAATAATTTCATATAGAGGTATATTTTTTAATATATAAATATATATCTTTTAGTAAATTAGTTGTCTTTATTATCATAACAAAATTTTCAATAAATTATTATATATTTTTTTGAATACCGTGATTTTTTAGTTCCGGCACTGCACAAATGCTAATATAGTTTAAAGAATGACACGGTAAAAAATAATGTTGACTTTTGAAACTAAATAAAATAAAATAACACGTTCAAAAGAATCCGAACTTACGAAAACATGAACATGTCCTAAAAAATAGAATCTCTTTACCAAGCAATTATTGTTGACTAATCAACAAGATATCCAATTTTATTCAAATTTAATATATTTAAATATCTTTAATAAATTTTTACATTGAGTTAATTTTATATATTCAAACAATTATATACAACAACTAAGTTTGTAACTTAATTTAAAAAATATGTAGATAAAAAGGGAAGGATTATGAAGCACCGACACTTTAAAAACTCTGATGTGTTATGTCTGACACTCTCTGATACTCCAACACGCGTTGTAGAGACTCAAAAAGTGGTTCAAATGGTGCGTTGCGTTTTTAGCTCAAACTATTAGATTTGTTGAATTACAATTACTATTCTATTGAGTTTAATATAAATATTTGGATTATCTTATGTTTCTTTGCAAAATTGATCGTTATTATAAGTTTAGCTTCATTTTTTTTTAATTATTGAATATTAAATATAATATACACTACATAAATTAAAATTATTATTTAATATCAAAACATGTCCTAACATGTCGAAATTTAACATTTTTTAGAATTAATGTGTCAGAATGTCGTGTCGTGTCTTGTCTCGTGTCCCGTATCGGTATCGGTGCTAACCATTCATCCGTTTACATGTAACAATTATATTTCATTAGTCATGCCAATTGTTTTTTTATTGCTCCACTGGTTTCCGGGGCTTCGCCCCAACTATGTCCAATCCGACCCACGTCGGTTACCTAGTATTGGCAGGTGAGTCTCCCCGCGAGGATTTTCTACATACACAAGATCTCAATGGAATATTAAATATAAGTGAAATGAATGATTAAGATTAAAAGTTTAACCCATACAAGTCTAATTTTCATCATTAGACCTGGAATATAGAGAAATGGATTGTCCCGATGGAAGAGATGAAGGAGTGCCAAACTTTGAGTTTTTTTTTTTTTTTTTTAATGCCGAATATAGGCGGGGAATGACTTGCATACATCGATCAAGCGCATTATGTCAAATGATAATGTTTCAAGAATGTGGCTGGCTTTAGTCATTGTGTAAAGTCACTACGTTGGCCCATTGGAAAAAATATGCAGTGGCGATAGGCATAGGAATGAAGTCTAAGAAAAGAGTAACATGTACGCAACTTTAGCTTGAATAAAACTAATTTAGATTTGACCCCAATATACTATAAAATAAACCGACTTGAGACTATAGTAATATTTAACTTTAAAAGAAAGAATTTTTCATGATCTCTAGAATAGAGAAAATTTCCATCTTTTAAAGAAAAATATGCCATCTTAACTAGCATTCCTCGGTGCCCATTTCCATATGCAACATGTGTTGAATCAGTTGCTTATCCTGATCAGAACCCACCTTCTCATTTTGCTTCTTTGCACATTCGATTCGATAATATTAATATTCATAAGGGTAAATATTTCTCAAGTAGCTTGAGATAAGTTTATCTCCAGCTAGCTCCAAAATTATGTCGTTTTGATTAATTAAGGGCGTTTATGTAATTTTAGGTGAATTAATGAAGGGTATTTTAGTAAAATGTATATGATATAAAAATAAATAAAATTACAAAAACACCCTGTGGAACCAATGCACTCAACTAAAAGAACATAAAGGTTCAACGATTTTGATGATAACAAACAAGCATGGAAATCAAGACTCAAGCTTCAAGAGAAGTCTCTAAGTCTAAACTCAAAATGATATATGACACCCTAAGCCTTTACAACTTTTACATATGGATCTTTTTGGACCAACTAGAACTATGAGCTTTGGTGGCAATTACTATGCTTTGGTCATTGTGGACGATTACTCTCGCTATACTTGGACTTTATTTCTTACATATAAAAGCGATGCTTTTAAATCATTCAAGAGACTAGCCAAACTCATTCAAAATGAACAATCTTCAAATATTGTTTCAATTAGAACCGATCATGGTGGAGAATTTGAAAATCAAGATTTCGAACTCTTTTGTGAAGAAAATGGCATTGAACATAATTTTTCCGCTCCTAGGACTCCACAACAAAATGGAGTTGTAGAAAGGAAAAATCGTGTATTAGAAGAACTTGCTAGAACCATGTTAAATGAAAACAATCTTCCAAAATATTTTTGGGCGGAAGCCGTTGGCACCGCATGTTATGTTATGAACCGTGCTTTAATTAGACCTATTTTGAAGAAAACTCCCTATGAACTTTACAGAGGGAGAAAACCCAATATTTCATATTTTCATGTCTTTGGTTGCAAATGTTTTGTTTTAAATAATGGAAAAGAAAACCTTGGCAAATTTGACTCTAAAGCTGATGAAGGCATATTTCTAGGATATTCACTCACAAGTAGAACTTATAGAATCTATAACAAAAGAACAATGGTCATTGAAGAGTCTATTCATGTTGTATTTAATGAAACTAACAATGCCTTGCCTAGAAAGGAACCTTGTGATGATGATATCATAGGAAGCATGAAAAACATAAACTTGAATGACAGAGGAAAATGAAAGGCAAAAGGAAAAGGAAGCAAACACTGAAGAAACTCCTTTTCAACAAACCAATGATGGAAACAACCTACCACAAGACTGGAGAGTAGCAAGAGGACACCCCATTGATGCGGTAATTGGCGATATATCTAAAGGGGTAACCACTAGAAATTCAATTAGAAATATTTGTAATCACTTAGCCTTTGTTTCTCAAATTGAACCTAAGACCATAAATGAAGCAATTATTGATGAACATTGGTTCTTGGCAATGCAAGAAGAACTAAATCAATTTGAAAGAAATCAAGTTTGGGAACTTGTGCCAAAACCAAATGATTACCCAATAATTGGAACCAAATGGGTCTTTAGGAACAAGCTTGATGAAAATGGCATAATAACTAGAAACAAAGCTAGACTTGTTGCTAAAGGATATAATCAAGAGGAAGGAATTGATTATGATGAAACCTATGCTCCCGTTGCTAGATTAGAAGCTATCAGATTGTTACTTGCATTTGCATGTATAATGGATTTTAAACTCTTTCAAATGGATGTTAAAAGTGCCTTTTTGAATGGATATATTCAAGAAGAAGTATATGTTGATCAACCTCCCGGTTTTGAAGATCATGACTTACCTAACCATGTTTTTAAACTTAAAAAAGCTTTATATGGCTTGAAACAAGCTCCAAGAGCTTGGTATGAAAGATTGAGTGAATTTCTTTTAGAAAAGGATTTTTCAAGAGGAAAAGTGGATACAACTCTCTTTATAAAGAAGAAAAATAATCATCTATTGTTTGCACAAATCTATGTTGATGATATTATATTTGGTGCCACTAATGTTCACCTTTGTGAAGAGTTTGCCAACCTTATGCAAAGTGAATTTGAGATGTCCATGATGGGAGAGCTCAACTTCTTCCTTGGTCTCCAAATAAAGCAACAAAAGGATTGAATATTCATCAAACAAGCTAAATATTGCAAGGAGATACTCAAAAAATTTGGAATGGACAACTCCAAAACTATTGATACTCCCATGAGTACATCTTGTTCCTCAGACAAGGATGAAGGAGGTAAATCCGTAGAGATCACTAAATATCGAGGTATGATCGGCTCACTCCTTTACTTAACCGCAAGTAGGCCCGACATCATGTTTTGTGTATGCATGTGTGCTAGATTCCAAGCTAATCCTAAGGAATCACACTTAAGTGCCGTAAAAAGAATTATGAGATATCTTGTGGGCACTTCACAAATGGGATTATGGTATCCTAAGGGTGCATCATGTGAGCTAATAGGCTATTCCGATTCCGACTTTGCGGGATGCAAATTGGATAGGAAGAGCACTAGTGGCACTTGCCACTTTCTTGGTTGCTCTTTAGTATCTTGGCATAGCAAGAAACAAAATAGTGTGGCTTTGTCCACGGCCGAAGCCGAATACGTGGCGGCCGGTAGTTGTTGTGCTCAAATCATTTGGATGAAACAACAACTCAAGGACTTTGGGGTTGAACTTGATCACATCCCTATAAGGTGTGATAACACTAGTGCCATAAACCTCACAAAGAATCCCATCATGCACTCTAGAACTAAACATATTGATATTAGACATCATTTCATAAGAGATCATGTGCAAAGTGGAGATTGCATATTGGAATTTGTGGAATCATCAAAGCAATTGGCAGACATCTTCACCAAACCACTCCCAAGGGAACTATTCTATAACTTAAGAAGAGAAATTGGTCTCATTGATCCATCATACATATGACTACTTGCTAAATATCTTTATTTTTTTCTCACTCTTATCTCACCTCGTTTGTGCAACATATTCATTCCACCACCCCCTATTTCGAGCCCTGTTTCTTCCCAGTACCCTTGGGTAATCGATTACCATCCCTTTGGTAATCGATTACCAAGAAGGGTAATCGATTACCTTACTATGGTAATCGATTACCATGCGAATTCTGTGTTTTACAGCTTCGCGCATCAGCCCCCAAATCAAACCCTTTTTTTCCCCATTCAGAACCGCGAACCCCCCTCACCTTTCCTCTACAAATCGACCCCATCCCCCTCCTCTCTTTCCCTCTCTGATTCACCCATCCCCCCTCCTCCCTCTCACAGGTTTCCATCTTTTCTTTTCTTTCTCTGCACTTTTTTTTTCTTTTTCTCTTCTTTCTTTTCTTCTGCATCCTTTTTTCTGTTTTTCTGTATTTTTCTCTTTCTAATTCTTATATGTTTTGTATTGTTTCTTTTGTATCTGCTAAACTGAGTGATTATCTGCTAAACTGAGTGATTATCTGATAAACTGATTATCTTATATGTTTCTGTTGTTTCTTTTGTCATTATAAAACTGAGTGATTAACTGATTAACTTATTAGTTCGTCATTATAAAACTGAGCATCCCGTTTTTGCCTCCCTCCCTCTCAGCAAATCGATGTCCCACTGTCACTTTCTGTGTTTATTTTTTTTATTTTTTTTTTGTTTCTGTTCTGCCCCATCATTTTTTTTTCTCTTGTGAATTGCTCTTTTTTCTGTTATGTGGTAATTTTTTTTTTTCATGCTTTGTAGAATCATGTCTTGCCTATTTTTTATCATCATTTGTAGAATCATGCTATGCCCATTGTAGAGTTTGTGCTATTTCAAAACATGTATGAGTAGTTCGATCTCTTCGCATCATACTGTTTATTTGAGGCAACTATGTTTACAAGTTCATGTTTTGTGACTTGACTAGTGCGCTCTTTACTTGGAACCTAACTTGGCACAATTTTACTCTGTAGGATTTTCATCACTTCATTTCATGGAATCCTCATCTCACCTAATTCGCAAGCGGCAACGCGGCTCATGTCTATTTGGCAAATATTTCTCTACCGCGGCCAAATATGCCACCTTCAAAGAACACTATGCCTCCCGTCCGGTCATCGCCTCGAAATGCTTGGATATTAAATTTCTGAGTGATGAAGGATTTGAAATCTGTGATCTCTTGGATCATGCTGGAGTCCTACAGTTAACTCTGCTCAAAGACCAATACTCCGAAGACATGATTCGAGCTTTCTACTACACTGTTAGCTTTGTCAATGACACCCTCAAAGCTGATATCAAAGGCAAGACCTTCTCGGTACCACCTAGTGAATGGCCCTGCATCATTGGCTCTGCATACACCGGACACAAATACGGTGTGTATCCATTTCCCCAGTATGACAAGTATGCCTTCACGCAGTCCATTGTGGGACCCGGCATCATCGTCACACAGTCCAAGTTCAGCGTGTCCATGTTAACTATGGACAACCGGATTCTACATTATGTGATCACTCACATGCTGTCCCCGAGATCCTCAAACTACTCTCGGGTGCTTGATGCTGATATCTTTCTCATGTGGGTTATTCGCTCCAAAATAAGTTTCAACTGGCCTCACTTTATCTGCTCCCAAATGATTAAAGCCGGAAACTCCTCGGGGGCACTTCCCTATGCTACTGTCATTGTTGAGATTCTGCGTCATCAGCAAATCTTCATGGAAGGTGAGACTCTATGTGATGCCGTCCACAAGCTTGGCATGCATCTGCTGGCCCAAATGCAAATTAAGCAGATCAATGGCATCTGGTGC
The DNA here is from genome assembly GCA_032173675.1 of Gastrolobium villosum. Classification (NCBI taxonomy): domain Eukaryota; kingdom Viridiplantae; phylum Streptophyta; class Magnoliopsida; order Fabales; family Fabaceae; genus Gastrolobium; species Gastrolobium villosum. Next base: position 14,010 of record JAVKPL010004633.1, read on the forward strand.
AAGACGACTGCTCCTCCTGACATTGGAGCTGGTCCTGCTGATATTCATGAGGACCCTCCTCCTCCGGCCACTGATCCTCCTGTTGATTCTTCTTCCTCCGCGGACCACAGTTTGGGATCCATTCTCACATCTATTAATCGGCTACAGACCACTATGGAATCCGGCTTTGCCTCCTTGAACTTTAGGCATGCTAATACGGAGCTTCGTCTGAAGCGCATTGAGGATCATCTTAACATTCCTCCTCTTCCTTCTCTACCACCACCGCCTCCACATGACTCTGATGACTTTTAATTTTATCAGTTACTTTCTTTATTTCATATTTTTTTTGGGCTTATCTTATGCATCTATTTTGTCATGTTGCTTCTCTAGCACGCTGACTTTCTGAACTGGTTGCCTCCATTTTACTTTATTATGCACTCTATCTAATGTTTTCTCCTTATCTGCTCATGCTTTTTGATGTTGCCAAAGGGGGAGAAATACGTAACAATTAAAAACAAGGCATAAGCATATATTAAGTTAAAGAGGGGGAGAATAAAATTCAAACATAAATGACACCTTATATATCAATCATATATTCAGGGGGAGTGTCAATTCTATAACATGCAATACTAACCTTCTTTTTTAATTTTGAGTTTGTCATCATCAAAAAGGGGGAGATTGTGGAACCAATGCACTCAACTAAAAGAACATAAAGGTTCAACGATTTTGATGATAACAAACAAGCATGGAAATCAAGACTCAAGCTTCAAGAGAAGTCTCTAAGTCTAAACTCAAAATGATATATAGGACTTAGGATTATTTGTAAGATGATTCCTTACATGAACGAAGCTCATCCTATTTTTAAAGTACATGCATTAAATCATCAATCAACATTGAAATACATTTCTAAACATGAAAATATACTTTCAATATTCACAAACTGTTTAAACATGTTTTTGAAACTGTCTTTAAATCAAGAGAAAACCATGTAAAGGTAAAATCCAACCTGCTGACAGGTTGGTAATCGATTACCCAACTATGGTAATCGATTACCCTTCATGGTAATCGATTACCCAACCTATGGTAATCGATTACCCACTATACATAGACAAAAATAACGGCTATAAAACGGCTAGTTTGCGAAAATGGATAAGAAATAGACCTTGGGGGCCCTCTTTAAATAGAGGCTACTGTTCCCATTGATGGGACACACCTCTTGATCATTATTGCTCATTAATTCTTATCCTATTTGCATTATTCTTGTCTTCATATCATAAAATCTCTTTGAGCTTTATTCTTGTAAGAGTGTCATATACCATTATTCTTCAACTTGTATTATTTGTACTTTGAGAGTACTTAGTCATTGTTAAACACCTTCATTTGATTTATTGATTAGTTAGGGGAGTGAACCCTATACACTTGAAAGGTCACCAAATTCCTAAGAAAATTTGGAGTGAAAAGTTGTAAGGCATCAAGAGCCCGAATTCTTGAAAAGGTGTAGTGGTTTGTCAAGTACCCTCAAGCTTGATAGTGAGTGAAAAGATTTGATCGAGCTGCTTCAGTCTGGACGTAGGTCACAGTGGTGGTGACCGAACCAGGATACATCTAGTTTGCAATTTCTCTAACTCTGATCTCTTTATTTACATACTGAAATTGCCTTTTTAGATTGTCTTTGCATACTAGCTTGTTTACTTTGCTATTCCTTTTCTTGGTCCTACGCTTAGATTATTTCTATTAAATCGTTTTATTGAAGAAATAGTCTTTAAAACATCAAAGGAGGTACTTTGCGAAAAAATTTTGTTAAACTCAATTCACCCCCCTCTTGAGTATTGAAGCCACCTGTCCAACACACCCTTCATTAATTCATCTAAAATCACATAAACACCCTTCATTAATCAAAATGACGTAATTTTGGAGCTAGCTGGAGATAAACTTATTTCAAGCTGCTTGAGAAATGTTTTTCCATATTCATATATGTTACTATTAGTATTCTCTTGTATGAAAGGCCTCCATCAATCTGACTCGAATGGGCTTAATATTTCCACTTATTTTATAGGGTGGTTACATTTATCTTGTCCTTTCTACTTAGGAAGTATCCCAATTCCCAAAATTCGATGACATTATTGGATAAATCACTTTGATTCTCCTTTAACTAATAAGTTTTTGTTAAAAAGTTTGTGTTACGCCGAGTAGCTTGGAGGGATGAAAGATGCCAAAATTACTTAGAAGAACGACAAAGTAAAGGGGTGAAAATGGAATTTTAACATATTTAATATGGAAATATATTTATTATTTTTTTATAACAATATATTTATTATTTTAAATAACATTACCTTATGTCTTTTTAAATAAAATGATAGTATTTCATTTAAAAAAATCATATCCTCCCTCACAAGTAATTTTCTTTTCCTTGCGCCACCACATATACTCCCTTGATTCGCCACATAAAGGAATCACTCAAATTTAAATGTTGCCATAAATACTTTCCCTTTTGGACAAGACGGGTGAAAGGAAGAGGCAAAATGTTGTGTTTCATAATTTAATATGTTGTGATATGGGGTCTAATTCTATGATTTATTTGTGCATTATAACACGGGAGAGGTTATAATTACTACCTCTTTCTGTTACTACTTCTTATTACTAAATCTTTACCGTTGATTTCCGTCAATCTAACCTTCCCCGTTATAACACATGTTCGAAACCTAGCAATATTGTCCTTTGAAGTTTATATACTGTCTCCATTTAATTAATATTATCCTAATCCTTGCGTACTGAAGGGATAATATAAACATTAATATGAGACAACAGGCTTGCTTGATTCAATGCTTCACAAATCATGCTAATTTTAATAATTTATACATACAATTGAACTATAGTTCACGAAAATAGTTTATATTAAAAACAGAAAACAACAAGCCACGATGAAGCCGAAAGCAAGGTATATTCATCTGAGATGCACCTATTTAAGACGTTAAATGCTCCGTTTGATTTCAATTTTGGAAAATAGTTTTTTAGTTTTCAGAATAATTTTTTTTTAAAAAACTCGTTTGATAAGACCTGTTTTGTAAAAAATGTTTTGGAAACTATAACTATTTAAAAAAAAATCAAAATTAGAGAACATATATGAGTTATTTTTGTTTTCTGTTTTGATTTTTTACTTTCAAAAAAAAAAAAAATATATATATATATATATATATATATATATATAGAAAATAACTATTTCCATAACTATTTTACAAAACAGTTTTAAAAACAAAAAATCAAAACACAATCAAAAATACCTTTTATTTGTTCCCTTCTCTACTTTTTATTTTTCATAGTTAACATGTATCTTCAACTATGCATTTTATATCCCACCAACTTATTTTTCTTAGATCTTACCTTACCCGTTTATCTTTCCCCACGTCTCATTGATTCCCATTATATTAGACCCACTTCTCAGTCAGTAATCATGATTTCAAGCTTTACCTATTTATTGACCACTGAACACAAAACTCAAATTCCATCAAATGTGAATTCAATTCAAAGGCTCCCATTCCACCACTCCAAAAATAAAAATAAAAAAAATTGTAAGTATTATATATACAACTTGGGGAAAATTCCCTTTTAAATTTTAGAAAATAAAAACAACAAAAAGAAGAATAGTAGAATGCATAAGAAAAAACAATTTGTTTTGCTTTCTTTCACTTAAATAAGAATACCCATTATTTTTTTAACTTAAATAGAATTTTGAATATTGAAAATGTAAGCACAGACATATATGTGTGCATTAAATTAATAAAATATACCTGCGTACAAGTGTTAAGTAATTTTCGCCAGTCAAAAATAACATATTTCTATTTCTATAGTGGGAAATTACTATTGTCTTACCAAGTTTTGGAATGAAAAATTTTCATTTTGTGTTTCTTTACGCAGTAACTAAAGAATTGTTATTTTATAAAATCAAACAGATATACAAACGATACAGAGATAAAGCTTCTGAGAAATATTTTGAAAGATTGGTTATCATTTTTTGATATTTATGTTTACATAAAAAACTGAAGACAAAAAGAACTGAGAATGAAATATATGAAAAATAAGTAAAATAAAGAGAGATAAATATTTTTATTCTTAAATAACTTTTGGTTAATGCTCAGTATTAAATGTTTATAATTATATATATATTTTAAAAAATAAACAACAACTAACTACACATTGTGGGCAATTTAGCGTCTATCGTTCCTTAATAAGAATAGTACAATCAACAGAGGATAGAACAAATAATTACAAATATGAGCCATGAAGATGAGCTATCAATCAATTCGCAATTGCATTGCTATCTTTAAATAGGAATTTTTTATTATGTTCCGGAACTACCATGGTCTTACCACTAAAAAATTGACATGTGTATTAAATTTTTTCTTTACTTTTTTCTCTTTCCTCTCTCCTCAATCTTTTCTCTCTTTCTCCCACCTCAGTCCCACTGAATTTCTTTTACTCTCGGAGCAGAGTAAATTAGCTCCTCTAAATATATGTGAAACATGTATGATACATGTGTTATGAATTAAACTCCTTATTTGGTTCACCAAATTAGCATAAGGGTGATGACTGATGAGAGAGATGCCATTTAGTAATAAGATCTATGTTGTGAGTAAAACCCCTTTGTTCTGCCTGTTGGCAGATGTGTCCAACGTAGGTTGGATGATTAATCTCGGATACGAGTGTTTCTCTCTAGATGCCTATAGATTAGGTATCTGGGAGGAACAAGGATCACTGACACTGACCTAGGCGTATGCCTTCGAGGTGTGTGTGTGATCTATGGTGTTTGGGATTAGAAAATGTGTACCTTACTGCTCTGCCTTACCTGCCTTTTATAGCCCGGCTCTAGGGTTTGGTGGCTGGCCGAGGTGCAATGTAGGTATTGGGCCGAGGTGCGTAATGGGCCTCAGTCTGGCCCATAACACCCTTCAAATTAGATTGAATGCAAGTTAGATTTTAACTTATGAACACAACCCACAACTCAGTCAAGAGGGAGGGCGCTGAACCTAGACTTTTTGAAAATCCAAACATTATGGTTAGTGGTAAGATTAATAAGTGTGCTAATTGCTCCTTGCACAATACAAATAAATAAGGGGACATGGGTTAATTTGGTGGCAAGATTAATAAAGTTTGCTATTCTTTCCTGTTTATAATTAAAAATGTTAAAAATGATTATATATAATTATTCAAAGTATATAATAAAATTACTTTTAAAATTTCCAATACATCAAATGTTTTAATCTTTTGAGGTGAAAATAAAATTTAATCAAACTTTCAGATCTATAATCTTATCTTAAAAATATGTAAAAATGAATGACACAACATAGTTGTGTGGGGTTAGTAACTGGGGTAGCAGGCATTTAGATGAGGGAGTGGCTGAGAATATAAGTGAAAGAAAAAAATAGAGAGAGGTAAAGAAAAATAGTCATTGGTTATTCCGTAGATTAGGTTGGTTTGTTTCTTCTCAACTCACATTCTCATTTCTATTAACGAAGACGGCTTCTCCACTCTTATTTTTATTCCACCAAAGAATACGACACACAACTTTCTACACCTTGGCACATGAATCCGATTTGCACCTTGCCACTTTTGCAGTACACGTGAGCCAAAGTTAACCGGTCCCACAATGATACTATAAGAATAATAAACTTAATAGTTGTCTGGTTACATATATTAGGAAGGGTTTTATAATTATGAAGAATTTGAATTTTCCTACACATCTTTTGATTTTCGTGTTAATATGTATCTTACACATAATTTTTTTTAACATACGGGTCTCACATGTTTTTTGTCTCTACAACATCAGAATTCAATTCTCATGTTGAATGAGAAATATAAAACCCTTTTAGGAAAAGTACCATTTTAAAATTTTTTGGCAAAAGAATTATCTGATTAAAGTTGATTGGATAAGTTTTTTCAAAGTAAAGCAGTTAAACATGTCACCTATGCTGACGGGACTCGTGCCACGTCAGTGCCACATAAACAGTCTAATTACCGTAAAACTTCGGAAGGCTATAACTTGTGACTTGGGTATCCAAATCTGATGATTTTTTTTTATTTCACATAACTTTTCGAGATCTACGTAATGACACCTCATTTGACATATTTCATATCTCACAAACATAATTTGAAGATATTCTGGATAAACGCTCTTATGATTGTGGGACAATTGTTACAAATTTAAATTATGTTTGTGGGAGATGAAATATGTCAAATGAGGTGTCATTGCCTAGATCTTGAAAAATTATGTGAAATCAAAAAAAAAATCATCAAATTTGGATACCCGAGTCACAAGTTATGGCCTTCTGAAGTTTTACGGTAATTGAACTGGCTAAGTGGCACTGACGTGGCACGAGTTCCGTCAGTATCATTGACGGGACTAGTCTCGTTAGCATAGATGACATGTTTGTCTGCATTACTTTGAAAAAACTTATCCAATCAACTTTAACCGAGTAATTCTTTTACCCCCAATTTTTAAAATGGTGCTTTAGGCTAGATATATTTGAATTTGTTGAAATATTGTTTTAGAATTTTTTATTTTAGTTGGAGATGGATGAAGTAGATTTTTCCGTGCCAGAGATACAAAGACTGTGACACTTAAATAAATGAATAAATAAGACAGAGAATACAAATATAAACATTGAATGAAAACCATCTATATAATAATTTAGGGTTTATTAATTGACCGCAAAACTGCATTATAGTTTTAGGAGGGGGCTATAACATCTATTATAACTTTATAACCACATGGAACATCCACTGAACATATCAATGTTACTAAAAGAACTCACACTATAACCACACATTTTTTAGGAAACAAAAAAAAGAAAAGTAGGGAAGCTCTAGGAGAACAGGTTGATCTACTTGCAGTTATGAGTTTTAATAGGACCCACCTAGCCTCTCTGAACCTTGTTGTTATGTTTCTATATTTGTATTTTATTTTCTAAAAAATTGATAAACAAACCCTCATGAATCTAAATATAAATCTATTATAAAAGATTAAAAAATCTAACACGACTTATAAGGTCTAACAAGTTGCAAACTAAAATTTATATGTTCAAACCAAATTGAAATATAAAAGATAAAATAATTTATTCACAAAGATCATATGAAATAATATTTTCATTCACAGCGCATGAAATAATATTCATAATGATTACATGAAAATTTAATTAAATAATGTTCTTAAAATTTATTATTCACAAACATCATATGAAATTTCATTAAAAATTCTCAAACAATTTTTTTAACCAAATCACAAAAGTTACTAAAGGGCACTATGAGTGAAGGAAATGTGTTTTAATATTGGTCCAACAAAAGTTTTTAATAATGCAAGGTGTGTTCTTTGCAATGACTTTGAGCCATTCGATTTATCTTTCATCAGGGCTTCTTGGTGGTTGATATGATAAACTTGTCAGAAAGGGCATGACTTGTACAACAATTGGTTTTTTAGGGGAAAAAACACCTGTCTTTTGATATATATTTTTAGGGAAAATATTTTCTCATGTTGCATGAAAATTCAATTCTCATGTTGTGATCTTTCGATTTGCGTGCAAATTTTTTTTTTTTTTAATAAGTGTGGGACCCACCACTAATTGAGTCACAACATGAGAATTGAATTCTCATACAATATCAGAAAATCAAATCCCATATTTTTTAAAAATTTTAGAGAGAGGAATAACTCCATCATGTCCTTAGGCACTCAAGCTGTCCTTATAGTACAACATTAGAAAGATGTGTTGGACCATATTTCTTTACACAAAGTACAGAGAAAAAAGAAAAATTATAAGGCACCAAATTAGTCAAATTGAGGAGATACCCACTATGTATCATGGACACACTGTTTGTCATATTGTCTTCCAAGAATTTAATTTTTAAGTTTTAAAAAGTAAAGAATTTCGATGCAATATCTTGGTTTGGATATGACTTTTTCATTTTCACAGTCCCTAAGTTGAAAATTGGTGACATTTTGCTTTGGATGATATTATAGCTTCATGTGGCTATCTCACAATCCTCCTTAATCACCATTGGGTTGAGATCAAGCCGTTTAAAATTAATGTTTGTCTTTAGTAACTTGCTTTGCTCAACAAAAGTAGGACCCCAACGTCAACCTCTATTGCCTAAATCCAATGGTGATAACTGGGCTTGTGACCACATTAGGCCTCCAAGCAACATTATTTAAAAAATAAAAACAAAAAACCACATTAAATACTTATCAACATCATGTCATCACACATGGGAGAATATAAAATTGTGAATTAGTATTCTCATCTCATAAAAAAGAAAAAGAAAGTATGGCAGGAAAAAAAGAATTGGTAAAGGCCAAAAACATCTCCTTGTTTCTTTCTCCTTTTTTTTGTGTTTTTTTTTTCTTTTCTCTAAAAAATATTCAGAATTAAGGAGTTACTATAAAACTATAACTGTTTTGAGACCCAAAAATGGATGGTGAAGATGGGATACTTTAAGATTTTGTTTGATGAGGATTTGAAAAACTGATAAGTAAAAAACAAAATCTATAGTCAACACTCAACAGGATATGTGCAATAATATTCCCCTACCCCTCTGTTTCCATTATAAGTTAAAA
>JAVKPL010004634.1:0-22684 GCA_032173675.1 Gastrolobium villosum
ACCAATTGCTTGGATGTTCTATGAGCTTGTGGGGGAGAAGGGTGGTATCTTAGAAGATTAAACCTTTGATATCAACGTTACAGCGAATTCTTAGATACTTGGACTTGTGCCAAATGAGCTACAAGCTCATTGACATATTATTTTTGGTACCCGATGATAGAAACTAAATAGGGACTGTAGAGGCTCCTAGAGGCATGACACCCTATAAAATCCATGGCTGATTAACTGAAAACTGCTAAATAGCAGATAGAGGCAAACAGGTTCAATGTCTGTGCCAACCGATTAGGAGTTCCATATTGTTTCTATGGGTTTATCTGCTATCTTAAAATGTAGCGATATTGGTGGGGAGGAGAACGAATACTTTTTTGCAATGATGAACAAAATAGAGAATAAATCTATTTTTTAACCCGAGGCTGGAAATAAAAAGTAGAAGAAGATTTAAAGTGGAACTATCACATCATCTCTTATGGTAATCCTAATCCAACTCTAGTAATCATGGTCCTATTAAAGTTAAACCTACCCTGTACGCCCCGCCCCCCCCCCCCCCCCCCAAAAAAAAAGTTAAATCTCCCATACAAGATAATTTTGCCACTAGATCCTTATTGGACTCTGATGCTCATTGGTTATCTGGTACCATCAGTGTTAAAGTGAAATCATTGAATGAAATCTTTACCATTTTTTCAAACTGCGCCCCTCCTGCTCCCTCTTCCCTTCTTTTTTTTGTCCCCCCACTTTTAGACAATGGTTGAATTTGGATATATAAAGAGACATAACCTTTTCCGGGTTTGAAGGACCAAAGTATGTTCCGATGGAACTGTTGACCTGGCTAACACATGTTAGAAGGGATTGGCTTTTGCTTCAGGGGGTTTTCTCAATAGATTAACTTCTTGTGAAATGATATTTAAGTGTAAAATATTACCGGATAGTAAAGTTTCACCATGATAAGAAATGGACTAAATGATGATCGTATAAGTGGAATGATTGATAACCTAACACGTTAAGATTTTGAGTTAAAATATAGTGTCGATCCTATTTATTATGGTAAATTGTCGCTTTACTCATTTGATGATAATATATTTTTTTTTTTGGATACATTAGTGGGAATTGAACACACAACTTAGTATGAACTGCCCAAATTCCTTACTACTAGATCAATCCTAGTGACTTAATGATAATTTTCTTAATACCACTTGCTTCCTTACCCAACAATTACAAAATGCTTAATTATTAAAGAATAGGCTTGAAGAGCTATTTGTAATTGTTAGTTTAAGGAGAGTTATTTTTGTGAGTTTGACATAAATGATAAAAAAAAAGGGAAATATTACTCTCATTTCACATGAGGTAAATTATCTCATTTTCTCTCACTTTGCTTTTCACACCCCACATTTTTCTTCTTTTTCTATTTTCATGTAATGGTGGGACCCACTCATTTTCTCTCTACTATATAAGATAACTATCTTATGTGGAAGGAGATTAATAAAACCCAAAAAAGAAATACATTTGTTTAAGGTAACATTTTTTTTTGAAAGAAAAAAAGGCGAAGTAAAACGAAAGAAAGAAGAAGCAACATCCTCAAGCCTCAAATCCAATGTACTTTTTTTTTTTTTTGGTGAAGCAATGTACTTTTTTTATTTCCAAAGTACAACAAAGCAAAAAGACTTTGCATTCCAACGTAGGCTCGTGGAATTGATTGGATATATAGGTTCAACGTAGTGTGTTTGGGTAAAAGGAAGAATTTTAAAACTCTCACTTTGTATCCATTACCTCTATTTGTAATAATTTATAGCCATTGGAAAGTTATTAGGGAGCATAACCCTGAATTTAAGGAAATATTTGGACAGCAATAATGAGATGAGACAATGATTTGACCTTATAATATGAAGATTATGCATGACCAAGAGATTTTACTATATGGTGTAATCTTTTAATAATGGAATTATTAAAAGACATAGATCATCTTCATTGAGAGAAAACAAAGCTGAAATCAGTGGAGCACTTTGAACGGTTTTAAAAACAAAAGTGAATGTTAAAAAAAGAGAAATAAAAAAAAAGAAAGTGAAGTTAATGAGAAAAACCAAACTTTTGAGTCAAATTAATGAAATTAATCCGTGTGTAAAGCAATGGCTAATTGAGAGGGGGGCAATGCTCTTAACCTTTTCAAACAATTTGCTAGAAGGTGCATCACAAGGTCTCAACTAGAGATGAATGGCAAAGCTTAAATGCAATAATGAGATCGTAATAAATATATGATTTGAGAGATTGTGGTATCTATGGAGAAGGTTATGGGCTTATGACAGATCATTATTTAATTTTTTATTACACGTGAGATTTAATTTTTTATTTATTGAGAAATTTATCTTATAATAAATAAAGGTTTTATAAGAGTTATGTTGTAGGAAAAGTGATTGTGTAATGTTATAGAGATTCGTTTTGCGTACCTTAATTTATATTTATTTTTTTGTTTTAAAAAGTGTGGGTCCCACAAAATGTTATGTGTATAAGAAACTTTGTTGTGTCATGTTAAAGGACATAATGAAAACCCAATAAATAAAGTTCACAATCTCGAAGATCAAGAAAAACTTGTTTTCTATAAAAAATTGTCTATTCAACTAGTCATATCTCTATGATTTTGAGATGTAATCACATTTTGGAGGCAATTGGCCAAATAATTAGAAAGAAAGAAAAGACTCCTATATTGTTTCTAATGGACAAGGATTTGTCATATTGATAATTAATTGGTCAGGATTAAGCGCCCATACGTGCGTAACTTGGCGCAATCTAAGTTAATGGTTCTTCTTGATATATGATTTTGGAAGGCCATGGAACCCATAATTGCGTTTTAATGGGACCTCGTTATGTTAATGACAAATCTTGTTTTGGATCCATCAATCTAAGGGTATCAAAAGTCCACTAGATTTACATCCAAGTTTCCCAGTTGCTGATTCCACTGCACGTGTGCCATGCACCAAGGACAAAAGTTCTCATATGATGGTTACAATTGTAGACCATGCCAAAGGGTCCACCCTCAATGCAAATCATAAAATCTCTCTCCCTCTTGCTTTCTATTTTCCTCTCATGATTATATAATATGGGGCATGGGCAAGCCATTCAATTTGATAATTACTAAAAAAGTTTTTAACTATACTTCCTTGTATACCGTTTCATGGAATCAAGTTGCTCTCACAATCAAAATAAATAATAAGAAAATAACATCAATCACCATTGATTTAGTTGAAAAGAATATGTTCCTTATAATTCGGGTCAAGTTGTGGCAATGAAAAAAATAGTTTTAAAAGAGTTGTCCCTTATAATTAGGGGTGTTAAATCGTATTGACACGACATGGATATTTTAACATGAATACCACATAAAATTTTATTGGTGTCAAAACCTTTAATAAAAACAGGATTATCAAATTTTTCGGGTTGACATGACATGATACATATAACATGTAAATTGAAACTTATGAGTTTTTAATACTGACACAAATCACTTTTTAGTACAAGAATGACACAACACGACACGAAATAGTCAAAACAGTAAATAGTTAAAAAATGTGGGTACAAAAAAAAATACGGACTAAATACGGGTTTGCATATTAACACGCAACACAACATCAATTTTGTGTGTGTATATTTTGCCAATACTAACATGATAAGAATTTAAATATGGATAAACTTGAACATAAATCATACCCCTATTTATAATGGATCCTACTATATTTGAACTGGACTAGTCGGATAATCAATATATACATGAATATATAATTTTTATTATTATTAACAAGTAAATTAAAATCATTAAATAAAGTAAAATCAATAATAAATGTATTTTTTTCTAGGAATAATAACAAGTTTCTTCTTCCTCTCTTTTTCTTTTATTTATCAAAATCAACGGTGCACAATCTCTTTTATTTAAGTTACACATAACGTACAACAAACGTAAAGTGGTCCATCTTCCAACACTCCCTTGAAGTACTACTAGTACCGATTTGATAAAAGTTTACCGACACATATTCACCAAAAAAGGTTTACCGACACAAGGTACATGAATTTGAGGCTCATTATTGTTATCAAATGGGGTGGAGGTAATATGTTCATGTGCAAGATTAATACCCTCCTTACTGATGTTTGGTCACTCCTACTTAGCAATTAGCATCACTGTATCATGTCGGGCAAATCTCAAAATTTCATTTCATCTTTTTTTTTTGTTTTTTGTTTTATATTCATTTCATTTTTTATTTTAGTACATTTCCTTTCATATTTTTTCTAATATATATGTACTTTCCTCTCGTGAACATGAGCTCCTGCCTCCTGGCTAATACTTGTGGATCTAAATAAAAGTTTGTAGAGTAATATTTTATTTTATTTTTTGAACAAAATTGTAGAGTAATATTAACCTGAAGTACTTATGATTATATATTCCAAAAGTTAATAACCGTTGAGATATATAGTCCCACATTGGTTGAATGAATAATTAATGTAGAGTTTATAAGGCCTTGCGCACTCCACCCTTTGAGTTAGCTTTTGGGGTGGTGTATCCCAAGGTTCTTTACATGGTATCAGAGCCTTAGAGTTCGATTCTCGTCATCCCCACTTTCTCTTGTGGAATTTCCTAACACAGGTAGGTTGAGCCTGTTGCATTATCCACTCTTCAAGCCCAGTGGACTCTCGTGTTGAGATATAGAGTCCCACATTGGTTGGATGAACAACTATTGTGACCTTTATAAGGCCTTGGGCACTCCCACCCTTTGAGTTAGCTTTCGGGGTGGTGTATCCCAATGTTCTTAATAATAACATTCTTAACTTTATTGACTTTTATATATGCAGTCATCATTTTTATTTTGAGAAACGAACTTAAGGAAGGTCAAAAATATTGTTGATTAAAAAGCTTGAATATTATTTCAAACATAATGGCACTACTTGTATCACATAGGAAAATCCAACAATGTTGTTTCGTGTCATGTGCCCAGCACCCTATGTTTTTACTATTTAAATCTTTGGCAGTGACTGGCTTATGCCAGTTCCTCATGTTTTAATATTCGAAGTTGCTGCATTTTGAGGTGTAAGATTCAGCAGGAATGTGACTTAGATCCAATCCCACAAATCAAATTTCTACATATGTTTGTCATAAACCTTTGTGTTGTGATTCATATATAATTTATTTCTAAATCATGGAAGCTCAAATACATGTGAGTAAGAAAAGCATAAGAATAAGGAATGTGACTTAGATCCAATCATATAAATCAGAATTCACAAATATATTTGTCAAACCTTGGTGACGTACAATCATGGAAGTGTAAATACTTGTGAATAAGGAAAGCTGTGTTTGGTGGAGGAGAAATTTTTTAATCTAAGAATCTCGATTTTCAGAAATATGATGAAAACACTCAGTCTATGATAATATTCGAAAATTAAAAATTTAGAAAAATTCAGTTTTTCGGAAATCCTAGAAAATGACGCATACCAAACGACCCCAAGGGAAAAAAAATAAAAGAAAAAGCAAAGTAAAAGTAGGAAAGAAAAGTAACATTTTATTAAAACATAGCTCTTGAATTTAATAAATAGGTCTAGAGAAAAGAAAAAGAAAAAGGACTTGTAAAATGAGTCATCCAAGACCGAAAGGAATCAACAAAATTTTGTCATTGAAGATGATGGGAATGCTAAGTGCCTAAGCATTTTGAGTCTTTTGATTAATTATACTTCAAGTGGAGCTAATAATTATCTGTGTTTATTTAAGATGTTTGGTCAAAGATGAAAAAATTAGAGTGGATGGGAAACACCACCACACCTTTTTTTTTTTTCTTCCCCTCGTTCAATTGTTCTGGATGCTTTTGATCCATTCAATGTAAAAAAAGAAATTTTTTATATGGTTAACTTAAATTTAAATATTTTATTAAAACAATATCGTGAAACGTGTATGGAAATAAACATTCAAGACCGAATGTATGTATACTTATCACAAAGCGCATTTTGTAAGTTATGCATCACTCCCACCGACACTCACTTCAAAAACCTTGACATATTGTGTTCGACATGCTCTGATGATATTCTCCGACACTCCAATACGCATTGTAGAAACTCAAAAATTGGTTCAAATGTTAGGTTGCGTCACATTTTTAGTTTCAACTATTAGATTTATTGGATTAAGATTACCATTTTATTGAGTTTAATATAAATATTTAAGATATCTTATGTTTCTTTACAAAATTGATGGGTATTATAAGTTTAACTTCATTTTTTTGTTAAATTATTGAATATTAAATATAATATACACTACATAAATAAAAAATATTATTTAATATCAAAACGTGTCCTAACGTGTCAAGATCTAACATTTATTAGAATTAATGTGTCAAAGTATTGTATCAGATTGGGTCACATGTCCCGTATCAGTATCGGTGCTACATAGATTCCCATACATGATTTAAATATGTACCGACTTCACAAATTGCACATATTCCTAATATGCAACTTAAACCCATAATCCGTGCATGTCCCATGATTAGGGGTTTCAAAACGGGTTAACACGACACGAATTCGACACAACACAAATTTGATACGATACGAATACATCAACACGAATTTTTATTTATGTCAAAATCTTCAACACTGATACGATACAATTTTTTTGCGGGTTGACTCGACACGACACGAATACCACACAAAATAGGAGTCAAAACGCTAATTGACAAAAAAAAATTTAAAAAATAGATCGAAATAAAAAAAAAATCTAAAAAAATAATAATAAAAAATTAAAAAATAAAATAATTAAAAAAAATACGGGTCAGCACGAACACGAACACAGCATAAATTTTTAACGTGTCATTTTTCTCAACACGAACACGACACGAATTTTTTTGCGGGTCAACCCGAACATGAATTTTTCGTGTCGTGTCGCGGGTCGACCCGCGTGTCAAAACCTATATTGACACCCCTACTCATGATATTATTTTAATAAAATATTTAAATTTTGAATTAATCCGAATTTTGTTTTTCGTTTTTACGTTAGTATCATAAAAAAGTTTTTGTTCTAGTCAAATTTTCCTTTTTATTTACAGAATTTTTTTTGCCTCGGAGTTACCAAGGGATGATGCAAAAAGGGTAGTATTGTTTTTCCTTGACTCGAGGTGAAGAATGACATCATGCCATTCGTGTGGTGCAAGAGCTTGATGTGTTAATAAGATGCCCCAAAGTGAGGCCTTTATGAGCTACCTTTTTACAAAGAATTAAACTCAACAGTAAAATGGTGTGTGTGTGGGGTGGGGATGGTGTTAGGCAGGGACCATTTCAAACTATACAATATTTTCCATCCATGTATAACTGGTTTCTTTTGTCTCTTTCTTCATTTCTTTCTTTCTCTCTCTTTCTCCTTTTTCTTTCCTTTTTTTTTTTTAAATATTATTGGTGTCCTTTTTATTAAGTCTATTTTTGGTCCATTCATCTTCTCCTTTATCATGAAATATTTCTTATTTCTTTTGGTGGATAAGTTACGTTTACAACTTTTTTTGTTTTACAACTCTTACAACCTCAACTATGTTCTCCCGGGAGAACACTAATGGAGAATGTTCTCCCGTGAGAACATAATTGAAGTTGTAAGAGTTGTAAACAAAAAAAATTGTAAACGTAACCATCCTCCTCTTCTCATTTTAATCTTTTGTTTCCATAAGCAATCATGTTTAGATTAGTCTAAGTTGATTGTAGAAAAATTTAATCAACACACACTGGGAGGAATCAGAAATTTCTAAGCGAGAGTGCTAAATGCATAATTACTCATTTACTCTTACATTACGACAAAATTTTAACGAGGGGGCAATTTCATCTATTTGGTAGAATTTACTTAAAAAATCACATATGATAATTTTTTTAAAAATTTTGGGGGCCATTACACTTTCCGTTTAGATTATTTTATTTTATATAAAAAAATTATGATAAAAATATAAAAACATTCTAACTGAAGAATGTATAATTTTTGGAGTATAAAATAAGGGATTAGTATGTTTTATATCGTGAGAGATAATTTTATCTCTTATACACATAAAAGTATGTGGGGTCAATGTGATTCCACATGAAAATAGAAAGAAAAAATATGAATTACACACACTTTTATATATATATATATATGGGAAAAATATTTTCTCATGTTGCATGCAAATTGAATTCTCATGTTTGTGACTATTCAATTTGCGTACAAAACCTTTTTTTTTTAATAAATGTGGGGTCCACCACCAATTGAGTCACAACATAAGAATTCAATTCTCATGTAATATGAGAAAATCAAATCCAATATATAGGAGATAAAATTATATCTTAAGAACATTAATATCATAAAATAGCTAATTTTTGGAATCTTGCTTTTGCCTGTATAGAAAAGAGCCATTGGAAAGTTGCCAAGTCTGATAAGACGCAAGGAACTTCAATCAAATCAAGATCATCATCTTCGGCATTCATTGATATGGCTGGGGAGAAAAAGGTTGATGGATTAAGGTTATCTACAGTTTGGAATTTTTCAATTGTACACGATTCCGTAACCATTTAAAAAAATGGTTTTCTATGAAAGAATAAAATAAAATATATTTTCTATATAATAAATATATTTTCTTTATAATAAAATTTAGATTAAATTTATTGTATTTTTTTTAAGACACATGATTTCACAGTTATTTAGTAGTTTTTTTTTAACTTTAAATCATTAATTATTTTTAAATTTTACTTTTTATGTTCCAATTCATTCTTTCTTTTCAAATCTTAGATGTTTATGTACTCAAAATAATTTTTCAATTTTATTTTTTATATTAATTTTTCTTTTTAAATCGGCTTATATTCTTAAATTACTTTACATTAAAATATATTTTCTCTTCTCAAATCTCACGAAGCACTACTCGTATAAATTATATTTATTATGTACTATATATCTTCTTCAAGGTGACTTAATCTTTTAGTACATTTATTTTTAAAGAATAGTATGTGTCCTTCTTAATTTATCTTCTAAATTTTAAATTAATTATACCTATTTTTCATATTTTAATTTTACTTTATATATTTTA
This sequence comes from Gastrolobium villosum, assembly GCA_032173675.1. NCBI lineage: Eukaryota > Viridiplantae > Streptophyta > Magnoliopsida > Fabales > Fabaceae > Gastrolobium > Gastrolobium villosum. Next base: position 9,045 of record JAVKPL010004634.1, read on the forward strand.
GAATTCATAATTTTATTTATATGCATCATTTATGAATTTAAAGTTTTTCCCTTAACATAATTTTTATTTTATATTTTTAATTTCACTTAAATTTTGTACAGTTCAACTACAGGTGATCTGTTCCAACTTCCAAGATTGACATACTGAAATTTATGTAATATTGTTAATATTAATGAATATTATGTCTAGACATAAAATATGCAATAACGATTTAGAATATCGAATGGCATGCAAATTTGTAGTTACAAAAAATTTATATCATTCTGCATAGGTAGGTACATGTCCAAAAATAAATCTTTATTTTTTTTGTATGTGTACGGTATTGTTGATATATCTTTCTTCTTCTTTTTTTTTGTGTGGAGAATTTTTGTTTATATATCTAGGGTTGATGTACTATCAACATATTAATTAATTTTGTTCATTATTTTGTTTTTCTTTTAAAACAATGATATAAATCATACCAACCGCGTGTTGGAAACGTATTTCATTTTATTAATATTTAGGCCTTCAACGCAATGGCATGGGAGGAGGGAACAAGAAAGCTTTTTATGTTGCTTCGCGAGAAAAGACATAATTGAAAATCAAACATGCATGTAACACTAAATTAGTTCATTGAGGATGAAAAGTAATAAATTATTATGAGAAAGAAAGAAAAAACTTATATTCTTACATTTTTTATTTTTCAAATAATTATAATGGTGCAATCTTCTAATATGAGTTTGAAGGTGCTCGAATCGTATTAAATCGGATAAGCTTAAAAATAAAATACTTTTATCTATATGACCAAAGGATTATACTACACTATATTCTTTTTGGGTTTGTTTCTTTGAGGAACTTGAACTTGTTAAAAGGGTTAAAGAGAGGATGTTTCTTCTCATGTGTGAAGTTTTACTACAAGAAGTTATCCAAAAAAAGGAATGAGAAGTTTCATTACAAGAAAAGCAGCATTTTGGGGTGGTTATATTGTCATTCTGAGACAGTTATAACCAATCACTCATTTCGGCGATTTGTGAGCCGACTCTCTGTTAACACCGTCGAAAGATAATCTAAAGCCGCTCTCATCAACATCTCCAAAATGTATTATATAATAGTTATTATATTCTGAGACGCCTCAAAAATATATTATGTTACGGTTGTGCTAACCGCCTTCGTTATATATTCTAAGGTGTTTACATAAACCGCCTCAAAAATACTTTTTGATGCGATTACACTAACAACTTCCAAAATATAGTCTGATGCAGTTAAACTAACTGCCTCTAAAATATATTCTCAGGCGGTTATGTCAACCACATCCAAATTATTTTCATAGGTGGCTATTCAAACCGCCTCAAAATGTTATTCTCACATGGTTATAAAAACCGCCTCCAAATTGCATTCTTAGGCAGTTATGTGAACCGGCTCCAAACTATATTCTTAGGCGATTATTGAAACCGCCTCAATTCGACATTCCTAGGAGGATCTTAAGCGGTTTGTAATGCCTTCATAAGGGTCAACTTTATTAAAGGGCAGTTAGCATAACAGCCTCTAAATGATGTTCTAAGGCGATTATATATTGTGCAAGTTTTTTAAATATTTTTGAATTAAACTGCCTCTAAATGACATCTTGAGGCGATTATGTCGACAATTTTATTGGTTGATTACTTTTGAAATGATTTTGGTTTATAAAAATTAAATTTTTTTAAATATTAATTTCCATTTAATTTACTAATATAAAGCTACTTATTACCCTCCAAAATATTTATTTAATTTTTTCTAATGATGTAATAATTAAGTTGTTGCATTTAAGCATTTTCTTTTTGGAATATACAATTTCAAATAGAAGATTATTAAAAAAATAAAATACTAATAACATAGAACAAAATTAGAAGAAAAATTATATTTTATTACACATATTATTATTGTACGTATATATATATATATATATATATATATATATATATATACAATAAAATACAATAATAAAAGTAAAAATGAGGTTTATAAAAAAAAGTAAAAATGAGAATTAAAAAAAAGAAATAATGAATTTTATTAAAGAACAATATTTGTTATATCCACACACTATTTAATAAGGAAAAAAATCTATCGTTTTCAAGGATATAACCTTATATCATTTTAGATCCTAACCGTTGATGGACTGAAATCAACGATTAGGATCTAAAATGATATAAGTTTCTATCCTTTAAAATGACAGATGTTCTTTTCTAATAAATAATTAAAAACATAATATATATATATATATATATATATAACAACAGTAAAAGAGAATATTTCCATTTAGTATCCAAAATCATAAAGCAAAATGTGTTTAACAACCATTACACTCTCTCAAAGCTTAAAACAAATCCATAATTGGGAATACATAAAACAAAATTCAGAGTGAATGACAAAATAAAAATTCAAGGACTTGGTGGTGGAGGTGGAACATGAGGTGAAGAATCTGGTGCTTCAACATGTGAATTAGGACTAGCATGAGAAGATATTTTGAATCATAGGAAGCCTAAATCTGGAACTTGATATATTGAAAAAAAGTGAAAGCGTACATTATTATTTTAGAGCAAGCACAAGGTCAATCTGAATTTGGCTACATCAAACATTCATGTTCATATTGATACTTCAATAAAATATCATGTATTCTCAAGTTGTCAGAAATCATGAATAGTAGGATGAATGGACAACAATCTGGTCATCTCAAGAATAAAACAATCTAATTCCTATATTAGCAATGATAGTACCTTAAGTCAAAATTAAACAGTCCATGAACACATGCATTAATCTATACCATAACAAGTCTCAAATATATCAAATACAAGAGTCCATCAAATATAACAACAAGATATATATCAAATGATTTCATTACAGCTATGAATTAAAGTAATATGATGTTGCCATTCTAGGCACGATTTAGCCTTGAATAGTTTCCACCGTGCACAAGAGTGATGCAGCAAATGTGATGCAACCATTCAATAAGAATAAGAAAATGGAAAGATTAGAATATCATGTCAATCATATCTCAATATTGCATAGTCCATATGCATAATTCAATCCGCGCGCAGTTAGAATAATCAGTGGCTTGATCATAGCAATTGAGTACTTCTAATGTATATCTCCCATCATTAGTCAAGTGTCTAGTGCTTTTCAACAAATCACATTTAGTTCAACTTAGCTATTGTAAGCATACTATCCTTAAGATAAGAACTCTGAACTCACAACTAACTCAACATATCAAGAATATAAAAAAGGGAACAACGGGTATGCATGAATCCAAGAAAATCCAAAATGTGTAAATTATCAACTCAGACCCCCAATGTTGCAAGACATGATTCAAGTATGTCAACAATTTAATATCCAAACTCAAGCTTATCACACAATGTCTTCATTACCAATTACATTCAAATACTAATTGAATCCTGACTCCCTTAACACATAACATTAAGTCATAGATTGAGCATAATGTATAACAAGTCATTTCTATCATGCTATCCAAATGCAGTATTCCTAATATATAATCTGTAACATCATGAAGTGCAAATCACAACCTAATTCAATTCACCAATTTCAATATAAGTCATGTCAACATATCTTCATTCACCCAATTACATTTAAGATGTCTAATCCCATTAGAAACAAGGCAAGTTCCAAAACAAAACAAAATCCCCCAATCCATATTTCCTCGGTTTCACATATTGAGGCTCATGCTCAATTTCTCGATCAATCATCAAAATCAATTCTTTCTCACAATCATAATACATGCAATTATTGGTTTACATTCCAATTGTATAAGAAGTCAAACACAAGAACAAAAACCCAATTCGAAGCCCTAGATTTTCAGTCACAAGAACCCTAGGATTTTTAACTTCAATGGCTGATTGCAGGGCATAAAACGCCCCAAGGGCTGAGCTACAAAATTACAACCTCACATACAATTTAAGTCTCTCTACCACCTTTACTTAGTTGTCATAACATCTCATGACATAGGGTTAGTCACACAAGTTTTTCAAAATACATAAAGCTTCTAAGACTGCCATACTGTAACAAAGAAATAAAACAGAGACAACATAACCAATGCTCTCAGAATCCTATATTATTAGATGAAGTAGCTATGCATTTTAAATCTATTATATATGCAGTACATCAAGATGCACATGCTCAGAAAAAAATCAGAATTGTGGGACAAGATTTACTTATAACCCAAGATTTACCAATGTCAAATTAGGGGGTAGTGGAGCACCAATATGCTACATAATTGAAGCCATTTATGCTGTTAAAGTGTCAACTTCTTTTTTAAGGGAATTATACTCAGCTTGTGTAGGACCAGTATTAGAAGATGATTCTAAATCGCGAGAGGGCTTACGCATTTGAGAAGGAATCATCTCAAACCCCATTCCTCTAATGCGTCCATAGATAAGTTCATAGGCCTCATCTTCATCAAATACATCCTACATCTCTTATAGTAATTCATCCTATAATACAAAATCAAACATTAAATCAAATATCATGTATAGTTTCCTCATTCACAAAGAAAATACTAATTTCTTGCACAACAAATGATCATACATTGTTTCCTTCCCACTACTTCCTTAACATAAATCATACAATGTACTTAAAAGAAGCAAACAGTGTCAATAAAAACAAGAAAACTTTCAACTCAACACAGCCAAACCTTATGAACACACACACACACACACACACACACACACACACACATATACATTGATTATTGAAATACTGAAAAAGTGTTTAACATGATTTTATAATCTAAATTAAATTAAGAATAAATATACTTATACTGTAATTCCCCATCCTTTTATAGTTTTTTTCTCTAAAGACTTAAGAGAAAAATCATGTTTAACTTCATCATATAGCAGTTAAGTTGAGATATTAATGAAATTTTTTCCATACTTATGCAATCTATCAAAGTATATTAGACTTTAACAGAACATATCACAATATAAAATTTATACAAGTTAAGCAGATGATTTTAAAGCTATTGTATCATCTAGAATAATGAATAAAATTTAATGTGCTTAATCAAAATTAAGTAGAATAGAGTTCTCGTATTATACAATCAAAGCAACATGGTGCAAATAATAAATGTAAAGGGATTAACATAAAACATGTCGCTCCTAGATGGGTAGCTTTCTATTAAGTTATCATACAGACCACCCAATTTTATTTTTAATTTAATTGACTTTAATAAAGGTTAGTATATCACTTATTAAATAAATAGATTAGAACGCCCAAAACACAACAAATTCAAATGGGACAGATTGTGTCAAACATAATAGATAATAAAATATAGTCAGTGAATGGACCACAAGGTTCCACCCTCCAATTATTGAACAGAACATAATCACATTACGCAAGGAACATAACTCAATGTGTCCGAAGATAGGTCTGCACAAGAAAAGAACACTAAAGCAGCTTAAAGCATCCTTCAACATTCATTACAACATCTATTTTCATTACGATAATATGTACCCCTCAAAGGCAGCACACAAGTGACCACAATAACATCATAAGCAATATATTCTTCAACAGACACACTACGAATATTAACCAAATATCTAAACCAAACCAAACACATGCAAGCTACAAGAAAGATTAAAAATGAAAAAGAAAAGAAAAAGGAAAACCAAGAAAACTAGACATTACCTATAACACCTCACAATTCTAAAATAAGTAATTAAAGTGTTAAGTGAGAAATTAAGTGAAGGATTAGTGAAAATCCCAAAGAATAGGCCAAAATACAAAGAAAGGGCAAAAAGGTAATTAGCCAACACGCAACCCTAGGAAGGTAAAAATTGAGCAGGAGGTCTCAGATGATAAAAATAAGCCTGGAAATGGATTCAGAACGAAAAATTGAGTGGATAGGCAAGTTTAAGAAAAATAAGTGAATAGTGTTTTTAGCGGGTAAAAATACCGCAGTCAGATTGCACCGTAAAACGTGCCAGTGGAATTTTGAGCTCTAGGTTTCAAATATTGATTTTAAATGGTCCATAGAAATAGGAAATATGATTTCTGATAATATTTGAGGGATTTAAGTCAATTTGTGGAAGTTTGTTAATGGAGCGCGCTGTACCTTAAAGCAGTGTTTTTCCGAACAACCGGAAAGCTCCAAATTTTTATCTGAAAGAGTAAAATTAAAGGATTTTGTTAAGATGAAAAATTATAATTTCTCATTAGGTTTTTAAATTGTGAATTTTAGTGATGATCGGAGGGAAACTCGGATGAGTTTTAAATCACGTGGGATCCGGTACCCACTTTAAGTCAAATAAACACTTTCAAATGCACTATTCACCTTCTTCTAATCCATTTTCTTCTTCTCTCCACCGCGCACACAGCTCCTGGACCTCCTTCTTTGCGGAAGTTTTTCCATTTCCATAGACTAAGCTATAATCAACCAAATTCAACAAAGTTTGTGTTGAATCTTGATGGAAAACACCTCCTAAACCCATTGGTAGCCTTGTTTAGCCTTGAAATTGAGTGTGTGAGGAGATCCATGCCCATTTAGGTGCGGTTTTCAAGGGAGAAAAGGGTGATCATGTTGATTTTAAATGCTCCAATGGTGGAGTATACTTAGGTGGAGCCATATACCGTGCAATTGGGTAAGTTATTTCAACATTTCATTGGTTAAATTTTGAGTTTTGATAATTGCCCCTAAAGAGGGATTTTGTGATATGTGGTGTTAGAGAGCTCAAATGGAAAATGTCTATTAGATGATAATGTCTTAGAATGATGTATTAATGCTAGAAATGCATTTTAAGCGAAAAAAATGGTTTTTTAACTTAGAAAAAAATTGATGCATGAAATGGAATTTTTGAGTTTTGTGTCAATGTGTGGTATAGTGAATTGTAGTGTGATTATATGATGTTAGGAAGTGATTATGTGAGTTGTGGGCCATAGGAATTGAGTGGAAATCCTTGGTTTGGACTAACCAAGATTAGGCCATTTATGTACAATTGAGCAAATTGATGTTTTAGAACACTTTGGTGTTGTGTTGTGTGATGGAAAAGTCATTAGATGGGTTGTGTGGTGATTGGCATGTGGAAGAATCAATGTAAAAATGATAAGTGTTGAAAGTGGCAAAATGTGCCTAAAGTGTAATAATTCGCAAAACGTTGCGAAAAGGTCGTAAAACCGTAAAACGGCGATTGAACTAGCCTTTGGGTAACCTAAGTAAGTGAAATAAAATGAGAAAGAAAATTTAGAAAAATAAAACCCTAAATAACCCTATTATGGCCGAACCTTAGGGGGAGAGTAGGGGAATTTGACGTATTGTGACTGAAACTGACGGCTGTGCATGGTTGTACAGGTTGCCGTACGTGGACATAGACTTGGAACAGTGAAACAGTGGATCGCCCTTGGTCCTGGATCAAGTGGATTGAGGTAAGTGTTGTGGTTTACACATGTACGTTGAAATTCATGAGTGGATTCAAAGTTCTAAGTGGGTGGAATTGTCCTCTGTGTAGGCGTTCCCTGTTAAGCAAGCTGCAAGTGGAGTCTGCGGAGCTTTGTGAAAGAAAAAAAAAATAAAGGTAACCTCTTGGTACTGGGGCTTGTTCCCCTTTTGTGTTCCACCTTGCTAGTTGATGGCAACGGTAGGAAGTGTGTATGAGTAGTGTAGAACAGCATGAGCATGCATGTGCATTATCACAGTGGGTACTTATGTACCAGATCTCTGGCCAGTAGATATTTTTAGCCTTCGGGCAAGTGTTTCCGGACTGCCACTGGATAGGTCTCCGAGAGGGAGTTCCAGTTGACCCAGGGTCGTGGTGTGTTATCCGGATAGGAGCACACTAGGTTGTCTCGGGTGTATATGGTTGGAAGGGGTACCTTGGTGGGTTGTTCTATGAACACGCCAGGGGTAGTACCCATAGGCGTATAGCCGAGGACATGGCGCGGTATTGGTAGCTACCATCCCGCATGTCGTAGTTGTTCTGATATAATCCCCCTTTCTCTAAATCCCTTTCTTTATCCTGTTTTATAACAGTGGTGTTGTTTTTATGCTATTTGTATACATCGAAGTGAACCATTGGGTGGAGTTTTCTCCAGAACCTCTTGGTTACTGAGATATATCCGTATATCTCACCCCGTCTCGGGGCATTTATTTCAGGATATACTAGTGGGCACGGAGCAGCGGGCAAGAAGCCCGCATGATGACGAGTGGAGCGGTGGTGTATAGGGTACTTTTTGGTGGCCATTTGGCCCAGGCTAGACTTAGAGCATGAACATGTATATGTATGTAGGAGGAGTCCATTAGCATTATGTTCATGTTATTTTGGCTAAGTTTAGTTTCATGTCATTTTAGTTATGAATGTATTTGGCAAGTGATGTTGTAATGTGTAAATATTTGTAGTTTAAAGTTAAAGTTGAAAATGTAAATGTAATCCAGTATTGTAAATGTACCATGGATGTATGTAATGTGATGGAAGGGCTTTAGGCCTATTGTAGGTTTATGATTACTTGCATTATGGTTTATGCATGAAAATGTTTATGTTTTAAGTGTTTATTGGATTGGGTTGTAAGTGCCCCAAGGCGTTGTTGGACCTTGTGTGTGCCACCTATTGGATTTTGCTGGATTTCAGGTGTAATAGTGGTGTTAAACAGGTTATGAAAATTTGGGGATTCTTGGAAATACAAAGGAAACTCTAGCGAATTTTCTGTAGAATTGGCAGTTTTTGGGTGAACTTTGGAGGAGCGTATCTCTCTCCATAGTGGTCCGATTGGGACGTGCCATACGCCATTTTGAAGCTTAAGATGTCCCCTACGTTGTGTCAAAAGCCTAGGTTCATTGGTGGTGTGCGCAGCCCATGGGGGCTGTTGTCACGCACTGCCCTGTTCTGGCCAGCACCAGTGGGCAGATTCGGGTCTGTGTTGGGAAATTAATTCCCGCTTCGTTACTTGGTCAAATTAAGCGTACGATATATCAAATCGAAGTTTGAGGTGTCTAGTTTATGGTGTAAAATTTTGAGAGGCAGTTTCCTTGTGGTTAGGTGCAGTTTATTCCGTGAAGTTTGGACGTTTTAGACTGTTTCGGAGTTGGTAGGCAATGTTGTTTGTCCAACTTCAAACGGCGATAACCGGAGCTCACGAGCTCAGAATCGAGTGTGTGATAGCTTGTTAGAAGGGTAATTGAATAAGGAAAAAAGATAACCTGGAGTTTAAGTTTGGATTTTTATTTTGTGTTCGTAGAAAAACAATTAGCAAGTCCAGTTAAGTGGTAAAAACGTAAAAGTGAGGAATTGGCTAAGTGGGTTTATGGGAACCCCTTAGTATCTTGTAGGTAATAAAATAAAGTGTATAAATAGTTAAGAAAGTCTTCCGCTAGTGTTTCAGTTACGGTCACAGGTTTTTATTATTACGCTTTTTATACTTTTACTGTTCGCGTAATAATCGGAAAAAGTTTATTCTCATTTTTAAAAATGAACTGCTGTGATTGTAACTGCGCTTAATATCATAATTAATGTTAACAATACCGGTACGTAACGGGCTGTTACATTACCTGAGCACAAGGTCTTCTTCGGGTGCAGATTAAGTGGCAAGTACTTCTTGTTCTTGTAAGCTTCCTTCAACGCCCTTATGCTTTTGAGAAGTCACCGTCAAAATCAGGGTAATGTTCAACCTGACCTTATTTCTGTAACCCCAAATGAAAAGAAGGCATAAACACAAACACTTCATAGTCAAAAAAGAAAGAAAGACCATTGAAGAAAAGCAACGATTTTTACATCATGAAAAGCTTGTTGGGAGCACTGATAAGTCCATGATTTGTGACTTAGAACATGTGGTCTGATGTTAAAATGGAAATGAAAAGGATATCTTGTGTGTAATATAAACCCCAAATTGCATAAAAAAATGAATGATTCTGATTTTGATTGCTAATGGGCTGATAGTTGTATTTTCAGGCCCAATTGTTATTATTGTTCAAACAAAGAAAATAGAAGAAAGAATTGAGAAAAGTCAGAATGGGCCAAGGAAAAAAAGAAAAGCTTGGGCTGGAGTTTATATTATAAATCAGAAAATAAAAGAATAAAGGAAGAATGGGCTGATCTTTGCTGAAGCCCAACTTGAAGAAAAGAAGAATTAAAGGAAAGGAGAAAGATAATGGGTCGAATTTTTTATAAGGAAACAGAAGCCCAATTGAAGGCCTGAAGAAAGGAAGAAAAGAAGGAAAAGGATTGAGAGAGAGGAATCCAAATCAGCACCCGTAAAAAAAAAAAAAAGAAGGAAGCTTGTGAACCTTAGCGCAGAAAACCGTGGAAGCAAACCCATCCCCAACCAAACCCCATCTTAGACCAACCATCCAGATTCTTTCCTTGAATCGAACCAACCCACACAAACCCTACCCGATTCGGTTGATGACACAGAAAAATCCAAACAAGTGATGAGCTGGAGGTCATTAGTGGCTAGAGCTGTTTTTGTGGTGCGTTGCTAAATCGTACAAGGGACACCCAAAAGTTACTTCTTGGTCCCTTTCATGAGCAAAGGCCAAGACTTTCAAGATGAGAAGAGAAGGCTGAAGAGGAATCAGCAAAAGACTCGCGTAGAGGCTGAGTATGGCCTAGGGCTTTGTGCCTAAAGTTGTATAAATAGGCCACATGGCCCCTAACGCGCAGTATAAGCATTAATAGCTACGCAAAATATTTTAATCTCAAACTTTGGAATCTTAACCTACTCAATTTTACATGAATTATTAATTTTTTTTTCGGAGCACCTTTTCGGTACGCGCTTTTCCATAGCCAGTATAAATTCTGGCATCAGATATCATTATTTTGACTTGAAACTCATTTTACAAGTCCTACATATTATTCTAGTAATTATCATGCACTTGTTATGATTTTTTGGGATACTTTTTCGGTACGCATTTATACCGACTAGCAGAACCGGTATCTGCACTTTTCTTCCGAAAAGCGACTTTCAACATTCTTACCCACTAATTATAATTATTAAAGTCTCATAATAATTATTAGGTTCAATTATGAAATTATTTTTTAATTATCACAATTAAATCATTAATTACCTTAATTAACGGTGTCGGTTCTTACAATGAATATAGAGGTATTCACGGATGTATGTTGATTGATTTCACACTTTTAAATAGGGTGTATTGGTGATTGGAAGGAATTGCCAAGTGGACATACCAATGAAGGTTGGTGTGGATGAGTGAGGTAGAAGAAAACTTGCAAAAGGAGGGGAAGCATCAAGAGGTAAACCTTTGGATCTTGGAGGTTAATCCATCTTGTTGTTCCACCATTACTTTTATGGAAGTAATGGTTAATGAATGGATGATTGAGTGGTAATGTTATTATTATGGTATGTTTGCATTCATATAGTATTGTTGTGTCATTGGAGAAAGGGCCAATGGACAAGCACTAGGGACAAGGTTGTATGCTTAGTGGAAAGGACTAAGATGCAATTGAAGCTTGTGTGGTGATTTGATTCTTTAATTCTTTGGCCATTTGAATACATGAGTATGTTGCAGTTCAATCATTACTGTTATTGCCTCTAGATATATGATGTAGTTCATGCCATGTGTATACTAACCCTTCATGTAGGAAGTGAACTCTGGGGTTGGAGGAATGCTCCAAAAACCCTGTATTTATTGATCTTTTATCTCACCCCGTTTGGGGATTGCTATTTCAGGTGTTAGTAGAGATGATACTAGGCGAGGCAAAGTGCCCGAGTAGCTTGCATATGATAGATGATATTTGAGATATTTTGATGCATTAGTGATAGATGAATGCAAATAGGACTTAGAAGTTTATCATTGATGTTGTATAGCCCTGGTGGGACTTTGATCACTTGTTATTTCTAAGTTTTTGGTGTGTAATCATTTTGAAGCACATTAATGTAATTGAACCTATTTGGATATCATGTGAGCCTTGAAATGACAAGAATCATGTATTCAAATTATTGTATAATGTCTATTAGGTGAAAGAAAACCTCTGGGTTGAGAATTAATGTAAATATAAGGATATTATGGCTTGTTGTGCATTTTTCATATCCTATAATGACAAGAATCATCTTTTTGTTAGCTTTCCAACGAGACCAAGATTGCGTTAAACGGATAAGTATAACTCAAGTTATGGGTAAAATACCAAAATATAGTGAAATCTCCAGAACCGTGGCGCTTTTGGCGACACCAAATAGTGGGTTGGCACTGTCAGCGCCGTAATACATGAAAAAGTCAGTGTTTTGGCGCTATCAGTGTGGGTTTGGAGCTGTCAGTGCGCGACCCCTGTGAAATTCAACATTTTTTGAAAATTCATAACTTGAGCTACGGTATTCCGATTTGAGTGCGGTTTGAACCCACACGTAGCTAACGAAGAAATCTATAACATATTGGAAAATGAGGACCATAAAAGTAGTATAAAATTTCTTAAGTAAAATAAAGAGTGGAGATGTATAGTGTTAAATAACAATAAAATGAGTTTATAAGTCTTATTGGTCTAAGGGGACTGACTGCTTGGCACACTATGGTAGCAACGTATGGTCTACACAAAATTGCATTAGGTGCTTCACACATAGTTTAAGTTATGATTATAACTATTGGAATTATTTTTATTACAGATTTGATTTTAAACATAAACGTTTATAAATGAATAAAAAAGTTTATCCGTACTTTAATTCAATTGTTGTGATTATAATTGCGCCTAATGTCATACATAATGTTAACAAACCGATTATATAATGGGGTGGGTGTTACAATAACGGTCGGTATTTACCCATTTTCTTGTAGTGTATGTAAATGTAACTATGATTGAAGGGACTTTAATATGAATTATAGCTCAAGATAGTCACCATTGAAGTCTCAAACAAACTAAAGATTAAGGCGAGGTGCATGGGTTCAGTTATGGTTAGAGAGTAGAGATTTCTGTAGAGTTTTAGCAAGGTGAGTAATGAAGATCAAGATGATTGTGTTAAAGAGAAATGATGATATTTATAACATGTAAAAATTTCTTCTAGTGTGAAAAGTATGATGCCTCAACAATTTTTCAATCATGTGGACTTCACTTAAGTGTGAAGTTGCGTGACTCCTATGTAAGGGTATTGCATGAATAAAAGAGGAATATTCAAATGCGGGATGGATCATTTGTTCATAGATCAGTAAGTGACTAGATCTTGCCGGACAATCAAAGCGAATGTCCGGACTGATCTAGAATAAAACATTATGGCCGTAATTCTTATCTTTTTTTTCTTTATTGAGTGGTAATCCATGTTTGTATCAATTTATCCCATTGCTTAATATTTAGTTATTATTATTCATGCCTATTTTTTTTTTTTGGAAAATAATTCAATCGATTCATCGCTTCGCGACTAGTCCGATTCGGGGCGGGTCCAGGATTAAGATTTTAAATCTCTCAAAGGTGATACTGGGGAGGATCGAACACAAATTCTTTCCAACAAAAAAAGAAAAAATGTAAACAAACTCTGAACTTTAAAAAAGGAAATATAATGGGAAGGTCTCAACTTAAGTTTTCTTGTAGTGCACGTATTTACTACTTGTTTAGTTGTATTTGACTTTACCATTTTTTTTGCCAGAAGTGTTTACATTAAAATCTTTACAAATTATTGTTAGAGTCACTTCAAAAAGCAGAAAAAAAAAGCTTTTTACACTCTTGCAAGTGCTTTAATTTTGAAAT
>JAVKPL010004635.1:0-22522 GCA_032173675.1 Gastrolobium villosum
CTGCCAATTGCTAACTAGTATTATGACTATTAATTCTTATGCTTGCAATTCAGTTATATGTATTCACAGTTTTCAAACCAATAACTAGTGTGGTGCGCTACGGGTCTTTAAGATTCTGTCCAAATAATTATTACCACATGTAATTAGATTCATGAATTAGTTCAAAGAAACAATCCCATAAAATTAGCGAAAGCTATTTCCATGCTCACCAATCAAATTTTTTGCTAGCATGCATCATGTCCAATGTTATACGCATGAGCAGAGTCAAGGGAAAATGACAAAACAAAAAGAAACTTTATTCCTAGAATATCTATGCATACCAAAATAGGACGGTGAAAAGGAGGGTTTGAGCAAGAAAACAGAAAATGCATTTTCATTGTACACATGCAGTGGCTGAACCGGAAAAGGAGGAAAGGGTAAAATCAGCATGAAAAAAAAATACATATCTCTCTTACAAACAGGTGAGAATTGAAACAGAAAGGAGAAAGAAGACTTGGAACTCCAATTACCTTCTAGGCTGCATCCAAGGTTTATCTATGCTTGTGGAGGGCAGTTCCTCACTCTCCACTTTTCCAAGGAGTTGAAACCAGTTGCATGCAAAGGTGGTGTGACTCCAACAAACCGAATCATGTTTCAACAAAAGGGAAAGGATTTACTCAGAATCGGTCCCAGTGGAGTGACAAGAAGACATTGAAACCTACTTTACCTTCTCCTAATGGAAGTGGGGCTGTACGTATCAGAAGAGGAAACAGAGAGGTTGAGCACATATCACGATCTGCATGCAAGGGTGGCTGCACGAGACCAAAACCGAATTCCCCCAAGTTGCATGCAATGGAAATCCTCATGGAATCCGAGGAATGAAGGAAGGACATGGAATAAAAGAATCCTACACTTCTTGCTCAATCCCTTAAAGTCGAACCAGGAAAATAGGAAGAAAATATGTTGACGTGTTTGGTTTTCTTCCTAGGTGTTTTCGGTTCTGTGAATGTAGACGGAAGGAGAATTTTCTTTTTCTTGTGTTGATGTTTCTTTTCTCTGTTACGGCTTGGAGGGAAGGAAACAATGAACAGGACTTGATTTCATTCTGAACATGCAGCCACGCAAAATAGGTTGCTGCTCCTCTTGTTATCCGTTCAAGAAGAGATAAGGTGAGAGTGGTTTGTTTTAAGGACACGTGGAGTGATCAGCTTTCTCTTGCCCGCTCAAAACTAAACGTGCAGATTTATTTAGAGATAAATTAGGTATCATTAGAAGAAAGACATAGGGCTGACCCCAACCCCTATTTTGTAATGTTTGGGTCGTGGCCCATGAAGAATTTGGACTTAAGCTTTCACTTAAACCATATAGTCTTTAGTGGTTATTGAGTGGTAATTAGAGTTTCCATATAATGGGTTCCTAAAATTATCCTTATGCTATACCTACTACAACTTTTAATTCATGACATGCATTCCTTTCCACAGAGTATTTTAAACGGATTCCTAAAAATCGCCTATCGCATGTAATACGCCAATAGTTATTGTTTCATGTTCCCACAAGGTAGGGGACTA
Organism: Gastrolobium villosum; assembly: GCA_032173675.1. Lineage (NCBI taxonomy): Eukaryota > Viridiplantae > Streptophyta > Magnoliopsida > Fabales > Fabaceae > Gastrolobium > Gastrolobium villosum. The sequence goes on from JAVKPL010004635.1 coordinate 1,548, forward strand.
GGGTTTCTAAGTAAATTATAATTAAACTTAATACTATTCTTTCTTAACTAGGTTTTGAATTCTTAAAATACTTAAACACTCACTTATAGTTTCCATCAACTAATTTTCCTAATTAAATTAATTCCACTTTATACTTTAATTCAAATTTTAAGCATGCTTCACATCCTAAATTATAATTTATATAAACTCCTAATTATGCGGGATGTTACACTCTCCCCATCAAATTTGAAGTTTGTCCCCAAACTTTGTCCTACCAATTCCACTAACTACTAAAGACGAATGCCAACACATATGCATTCATGCAAGACATTATATCGCATACAGTTAGGCAATTATCAAAGCCATTAGTTAACTCAGGATATTACAAATAAGTCGTACTTTACAAGTTCATTAGAGACTACATAATAAATCATACTCGTACGGAAGGAAGTAAAAACTTTCCCTAAGCATCATCACTCACAAACAATTGTCTAGTTCTCTTTAAACAACATCAAATCCCTACTGCAACAGAGACGAAGTAAACCAACATATAATTTTAATCAACGAAGAGCTCCAATTATCCTTAAATCATAATGAGGCTCAGTGCTTTATTACAAAATGTAATTGGCAACTAACAAATCCACTTGCATAATATTTCTTCCTATATAAATTTTATACTTGATGGTTGACAAAAAAAAAACCACACTGCAACAAAGATTAAGTGAAATCACATATTATTTTACCAAGCAAGAATTTCTAGTTATCCATTACTTTATTACTTATGTTCTTCGTTTCTTTATGTGGGTCAATATCAATAACGTGTCATACTCTTACTAATACACCTGCCATACTTACTCTACTGAGAATGCATGTAATTACGTACCAAGTGCCCTTAAAATTTTATGCATGATAGGTTGAAAGTTAACAATTCAGTTTACCAGGTCGCCTCACAATTGATCACACAACAAAGTTTTACAATACTGAATTAGACAAATTTTAAAACAACTGGATATACCTTCCTATTACTTGTACAGACAGAGGACTAATTAACTAGGACCATCAATAACCGTTATTTTATCCTTTCAGTCTACATGGTACACTTTAGATTTTCGCCAGCTTCCTATTTACTTCTTACATATGACAAAAATTCAATTCAGTAACACCTCACAACTACTTTCCCGACTCGACAAACATCACGGCCAGAATTCCTTTAAAGTTCTCATTTTCTAAAACCTTAGTCCATCACTATAGAGGTATAAAAATTTACGGCATCAATTAAGTTAACAACACATTATTTACTACTATCTTGCGGAAAAGGGATTGCACTGATGAGTAGTGCTTTTGTCTAGAGCTTTGGGTTTAAGAGATACTTCTAATTAACTCTAACTAGGGAGCTGACTTAAGGACGCGAGTAGGGATACTAGGATTCCAAGGTTCTAACTTCTAATTGCCATGATTACAAGAGGAACTTTGTTCATTTGTTCTGTAGCTACTATCTAATATTTTTCTAAAATCCAATGTGACCAAGTCTATCTTTTTACAATGTACTCAACAAAATCAGGATACCGAGCAGTCATGTATGCAGCTAATTAATTCTAACATGTTCTTCGTACATATCACGTAAGGTGGTACTTCTGATACAGTTCGCCAAAACACCCATATGAGGAAACTTCCTCGAGCTTTCAGCTGTCCTAGGTACCTCAGATGTAATTGACTCCACAGATCAGAGGATCCATTAACTATGATATGAACCTTCCAATCATTTCACACATTACAATTTGAAACAGCTACCAATCATAATCCATCCAATAAACTATGCTTTCATAATTCAAATGCACAAAACCACACTTTAATTCCAGATTTCAACATAAAATAAAATTCACAAAAATCAAATGCTTAAACAGAACAGTTAACCCAACCAGATTCACAAAAATAAAAGAGTCTCCTGTATCAATTAGATTATAATAGAACATACGCATCCAGATCATAAAACACGTATAATTTCTTGAGCACAGCACCCAAACCGATTTTAACTAAGCATTACTACTATAGAGTTCATATTCTAGACGGTTAAAACAATTCATAAACTCAAGGTCTGATATATTACCACAATTCAATTTCAAATACTTCTTTTCAATTGTTACACCTGACAAACTGATACCCAAAGCTAATAATATATTTTCATAATTTCAACCTATTAAACCGAAGACTCCTCATTAAATTTCTTTCCTGACAAGCCAATACTAAGATAAAGTTTTCATGTATTTAATTTATCAAACAGAGATTACTCACTTCTAATACAACTTAAACATCAATTCATTACTACGTCCACTCATATGGTTCTACAATTTTAGTTTGCTTGTTCCGATTATTCAAGTCATTCCCTAGATTAGATTCTCACATAATTTCAAGCATGAGTACCAAAACCACTAAACAAGACTTTTTCATTAATTGATTCTCGGTGTTTGACAGTTTGATACTACCGTGTTACTGAAGAATGTGTTGGCCAGACCCATTCCCAGTCATAGCTGGAATATCACCTCATCACACACTGAGAATCGTCAAATTCCATACCTTATTATTTATTCTTCATTCAGACATTAATTAATTACAGTCTACTACACATCAGACTTCTCTCATGAGGAGGTTTTCGTGTCTCATAAATACTAATTCTACCTTCGTCATGCCAAGCAACGAGCAGATCCAACTCACTGCATGACATACACGACAATAGTCTCAAGATTGAGGCACGGTTCCCACTTCAGGACAGAATCTCAAACAATCACTTACAAATTATACCATTCAAACAACTCAATTCAACTGCAACATAACACAATCAAACAACTCTTGCATAATTCAGTGACAACAACTATTCAAGTCAAATATTTCAATACATAACATAAACGACACAATATAACAAAGCATAAACTAAAACAATACATAGTATTCAACTACTCGAACCACATCTCTAAAAATCAACTGCAAGACAGATCAATCCAATTTAACATATAAGATTCAATTATTTATTTAGATTACACTTATCATTGCATAAACTGACCTCTACACATCAAGTCAACAGCAAAACAAATCCTTACAATACAGCCTAATACATCAGATAACCAAGCACTACATCATACAGTCATCAAGAGTCAAACTGCTCCAAGCAAGTTAATTTCAACGGCTGTGAGTAAACAATACCACAAGAGGATTTCAGTACATCTCAGTATAATTCTAATATTTCAATTATATTATCTTTCACAATTTGACAGAATAATTCAGCACGTGCCAATCATGATTCAGACAATCCAGAAATTTAATCCTAACAGTCAGCAACCAACGAACAGTTCAACAACAAAATTCAAACAGCAATGATTAAACAAACATATACAAACAGCAACCAATGCAGCAATCATACACAAACACCTTGAATCAAAACTGCTCTGATACCATGATTAAACAAACATATACAAACAGCAACCAATGCAGCAATCATACACAAACACCTTGAATCAAAACTGCTCTGATACCATTTAGTGTGACACCCTCCCTTGTACGCGTCCAAGGGAGTTGTCTGCTAAGCGGATTAGAGTCAGAAAGTTAACGAGTAAAATTCTGGTTCAGTGAAATCTTTTTCATATGACCAAGTAGAAAAGCTTGTCTAGAAAACTGACTTTAAAAAAATAAAAACAGCAAATAAATTTTTAAAAGGCTTTCGCTGCACAACTCTGATTTTCCTTAAAACAGCCTGTCTTGCAAAAATAATGTAAATTTGAAATCAACAGCTTAAAAAAATATTCTTTGATGCAAGAAAACTATACATCTGGGGCTACGCTTACATATAAAATATAAGCGAATCGAAGGTGAATAGCCCCACGAAACAGATCTCGCAAAGTACTCAAAAATTCGTTGCATTTTTCCAAAAACCTCCTGACTTGTAAAAATCATAATAAATCGGGTTTTCAAAATTTGTTTGTACGATTTATATAATCTGAAAGTACACAACTGGGGCTTTACATACATATAAATTATGCCTCATTCGGAGGTCTATAGCCCCAGAACGACAACTCATAAAGTGCTTGCAAAAACAGTTCAAAAATCCGAATTTAAATACTAAGACAATTATTTTCACAAACTAAATACCAGAAACATGAAAGTCATGCTACACTTCTTTTCAAAACAAAACATACATCATGTCATTCCATTCTTTAAGAAACTACATCACGGTCAAATATTCAAACTACACTCAACAGAGATAGCGAGCAAACAGCAAGGTTGTCCACAGCATAACTTAACAGAATTGTCATGTAATTATGTCATCAAACACTTCCTCAAATGCTTCAAGGTCCTCCTGCAATTTATTAAAATTGTAGCCCGAAAGGGGTGAGAAAAAATCCCAGTAGTGTGGCAACAAAACCATTAATGCAATAATATTAACTAGATACAGAATTACAAAACAGTCGCATCATCAAGATAAATCCGACAGATACTAAGCATTATCATATTGCGTATATAACACCAAGATTACTAGTCAAGATGCGTATATAATGCCAAGAGTACGTTCATAGCACTACGGTACATGTACTAACAAGCACAATGAAGTTCCCTTAGTGGCTCCTCAAGAGGGTTCCAACTGCGACCTATGCGGACTGAAGCCAGCTGTCCCAAGACCCTGGTACCGAAAGGATGCCTGCATGATGTGTGCTCAATCGTATGCATAGTTTTCATACTTATTTTCAGAATTCAACATGAAAATTATGCATGTATGCTATCTCATGTAGCTTATGGATTCAATATCAAGATGCTGCGGAATAATTAAAACAGAATATACGGCATTTCAAGTCCAAGAGCAGAATCCAAGTAACATATCCAAAATTCCGAACATGAGAGCAACGTTCACAATCCATGCACCAGCTAGCAGTCACAGAAGGTAATATCGCCTAACACATACCTTGTGAGCCCAAGCATCAATCAAACAGCCAAATATCAATCAAGCAGTCCAATGAGCTAGGATCTTCCACACCTAATCAAATAGATATATATACATATCCAATCAGAATTTATTTCATGGCTCCATATACATCACATAGAGTTTCCCGAGGTTTGGGGTCTTTGCACCTAATTAATCAATTACCAATTCAAAACTGCATTTTATTATTTACTATACATCAAATGTAATTTCCACGCTGCCAAATCTTAAAGTTTTAACTAAAATGCCAAGCTTCATATACTAAATTAATTCCTTACTTGATTGCTTTAATTTTTCTCCCATTGTTAATTAGGTATCGTAACTTTAAATTCCTTATACATGTACCCTGGTTTTTATGACCATGTTGGAATTAATGAGAAGATTAATATAAAATGATCCATAGGTTATGAATAAGAAGCGGGTTAATAAAGAAAAAGAGAAAATGGGAGATAAAGAGTTGTGTGGGTTGTTTAATGTAACAGCCCGTGTTAACCCGGATTGTTAACATACTATCGTATTAAGCCACGCTTAATTAAAATGCGGAATAACTTTTTCTTTAATTCAATTATGAAGTCATTAAACTTAACCAACTTGATTACTTAATCAATTTCATAAAATACTGCCTGTATGTAAATTGCAAGACAACTAACTGAAATACCTCATATATAGATATAATGTGAGTATCTAAAGCCACAGGACTACAACACATAGCCTGGGTCAAAATCCTGATACTTTAATTACAACTTCAAATAAAAGACAATAACAAGTCTGTGTGGCATGGACAAACCCCATGCTCACCAAATAAGGCATAATGCCCAACAACAGTTTCAGCATAATATCATAATCAAAGCGGGAAAACATAAACAGCAGTCAACATCCAGCATGTCAGCATGTCATAATAACATCAACTCAGCTCTGGCCTCCTGCCACCTGAGCCCTCAACATTACCTGATCCTGAAATAAGCGTCCCCAAACGTGGGGTGAGATCTCTAACAAGAAATCTCAGTAAGACAAGGGGTCCTCAAGGATCTTCCACCCCAAGCTCACTTACATGTGTAATATAAGTTCAAAAACAGTATTTACAATATAAGTTCCAAAACTATGCAATGCAGCAGATATTCATGCCATGTGTGTTTATCAAATCTACTGGCCAGAGAAATGCAGGAATACGTCTAAACCCACATGAGTACAAGGAACACCGCTTGCACCTCACCCACAGCCTCACCATCTTGTATGTGCTACATACTCAGGCTTACCGTATAGGTGGACACCACATGCATATCATAAAAGCACATTGCATATAATAGCTCAACAGCATTTCCAAAACATCAAAGCATGTAACACAGCATGCATAAACCACATCCCCATGGGACATGGTGGAACCACAAAATGGCTAAACCGAGGACACGAAAGCTTACCTTGCAAGCTAGCTATCCAAGCCAAGAATCCAACCACTCTCAAGTCCAAACACAGCAGTATCACAATCTGATATGGACCAATAATACATCATTAATTATGCATCACAAGCATACAAGTTAAAGACTACGCCTTTCCTTTACGTTTTACGTCTTAAGGCTTCAAACAAAGCCATAAGCCCTTAATCGTGTGATTTTGACTTAGTTTATTAATTACAGAAGTTCAACTTCCTAATCTAGGGTCCACAAACCCCCAATAGCTTACTGTTCACACAGCACAGCTAATGTTCTGCGAAATCCCAGAATATCCGGATATTGCAAGGGACATATCCGGATATGCCATATCCGGATATCACACTGGCCATATCCGGATATACCATATCTGGATACCCAGTTCCCACATCCGAATATGAATATACGGATACCATATCAAAATATGAATATCCGGATACCATATCCGGATACTGATATCCGGATATCTGCTCGACAAATATCCGGATATCTCACGATGGAATGCAGTTTCTGCATTTCGTGAATATCAAGTCCAAAGATCCCACTTTTAACACATATACACGTTAAAGCATGCATCTTTAATCCATTTTAGGTTCATTACCATTATACCTTATGTTTACTCATTAAACATGGCCAAGACATCAACTTTAAGCATCACAACTTAAGATCAAAGGTGAGGGAACTTACTCCAAGTTGAAACAGAGGAACAATGGCTCTTGGAGCTCACCACAGCCCCTCAAACTCAGACCAAAAAGAAGCACGAAAATGGCACCTCCAAGGTTGGTTCTAGCACCACAAGATGGCTCCTTGGCACCACCAATGCCAAGCCAAAGGTTCAAGCCACTCAAGCTCACCAACTCAGCCCACCAACCTCACACACAGCAGCTGAAACACAGCCCAGGACACTCCTTACACTCCCACAAGGATGGTCACAAGTGTTAATGAAGAGGGAAAGGGGAGGAACCAAGCAAAAGATGAAGACTTGGCTCAAAAATGGTGAGGAAGGCAATGGAACAGTGCTTCACACTCAGAGGCAGCCTTCTCAACGTAGGTTTTACAGGTTTCTAGGGTTGTGTGCCCTTAGTGGTAGTATAAATAGGCAATTGGTCACTTAAGCGCAGTATTAGCCTTAATAGCAACGCAAAAGATATTGATCCCAAACTTTGGAATCTAGACCTAGACATTTTTCTAAGATTTTTCATATTTTTATTTACTTTTTGGAGCAGCTTTCCGGTACGGGCTTTTCCATAGCCAGTATCAGTTCTGGCATCAGATTACATTATTTTGACTTGAAACTTGTTTTACAAGTCCTACATAATATTCTAGTGGTTATCATGCATTCGTCATAATTTTCCAGGATACTTTTCCAGTACGCATTTATACCGGGTAGCAGAACCGGTATCTGCGCTTTTCTTCCGAAAAGCGACTTTCAGCATTTTTACTCACTCAATATAGTTATTTAAGCCCAATAATAATTATTAAGGTCAATTATGGAATCTTTTCCTAATTATCATAATTAATTCACTAATTACCTTAATTAGCGGTGCAGGTTCTTACATTCACCCCACCTTTTTAAGGATTTTGTCCTCAAAATCAGAAACATACATGTCTCGAAAGTCGGGATACTGTCGGAGAAGCTCATCCTCTCGCTCCCACGTGCACTCCTCGGGACTACGCCCAGTCCACTGCACCTTGACCATCGGAATAATCTTGCTTCTAAGCTGTTTCTCGCCTCGATCGAGGATCTTGAGTGGTCCGACGGGAGTCTTTAGGTTCTCCCGAACCTCCACGTCATCCGGCTGCACCACGTGCGAAGGATCTGCTATGTACCTCCAAAGCTGAGACACGTGAAACACGTCGTGGATGTTGGCTAGGTTCGGAAGTAAGGCAAGTCGATAGGCAACAGGTCCTACTCTACCAAGGATCTGGTAGGGCCCAATAAACCGCGGGCTCAGCTTCCTCACTCCGAGTGCCCGTCCAACACCGGTGATAGGTGAAAGTCTCACAAACACGTGCTCACCCTCACTGAACTCCAGTGGACGATGCTTGACATCATAGTAGCTCTTCTGGCGATTCTGCGCCTGCTTCAACTTTTCTCTGATCATCTGGATCTGTTGGGTAGTATCTTGGACAAAGTCCAAGCCAAATAGCTCTTTATCTCCAACCTCAGACCAGCAGGTAGGAGTCCGACACCTCCTACCATACAGCGCCTCGTAGGGTGCCATGCCCAGACTAGCATGAAAACTGTTGTTGTACGAGAATTCTACCAACGGAAGGTACCTATCCCATGCAGAACCCTGCTCCAACGTGCAAGCTCTCAACATGTCCTCCAATGTCTGGATGGTCCGCTCAGTCTGTCCGTCACTCTGAGGGTGATAGGCGGTACTCAATCTCAACTGCGTACCAAAAGCCTCTTGTAGCGCCTCCCAGAACCGAGATGTGAACTTCGGGTCCCTATCACTGATGATACTCCCGGGCACCCCGTAAAGCCTCACAATCTCGCGGACATATAGCTTGGCCAACGGCTCTGTAGTGAAGCTCACTTTCATAGGAAGAAAATGGGCAGACTTGGTCAATCTGTCCACAATGACCCAGATAGAGTCACAACCAGCCTGAGTCTTAGGCAATCCCACCACGAAGTCCATGGAAATACTCTCCCACTTCCACTATGGAATCTCAAGAGGTTGAAGCTTACCATACGGTTTCTGGTGCTCAATCTTCACTTTTTGACATATAAGGCACTTGGATACGTAGACCGCTATGTCCTTCTTCATGCCCGGCCACCAAAAATTTCTCTTTAAGTCCTGGTACATTTTTGTCGCACCAGGGTGGATAGTAAACCGGCCCTTATGAGCCTCTGCCATAACCTCCTCAGTCAATGGCCCTCGAGGGATAACAATCGTCTTCTGGAACAGCAGTAACCCATCCTCATTCCAAGACACCCCGTCCTGGTTCTTCACATAGTCAAGGCACTCTCTCTGCACTTGCGCCTCTTTAATCTTTTCCATCAACTCATTAATCACTTCAGTTGTTTCCATCTCAAGCAGTGCACCCCCAAACAAGGAGTTCACTCTCAAGTCTCTAAACTTTTCGATTACCTCGTAGTCGCTCATCATTAAGCTGGATAGGCTCACGGATTTCCGACACAAAGCATCGGCTACCACATTGGCCTTGCCAGGATGGTACCTCAACTCAAAGTCGTAGTCCTTCAAGAACTCCATCCATCTCCGCTGTCTCATGTTCAACTCCTTCTGGTCAAACAGATACTTCAGGCTCTTGTGGTCACTGAATACAGCAAACTTCATGCCAAACAGGTAATGCCTCCAAATCTTGAAAGCAAAAACAATGGCTGCCAACTCCAAGTCGTGAGTCGGGTAGTTCTCCTCATGAGGTTTCAACTGTCTTGAAGCATAAGCAACAACTTTCCCTTTCTGCATCAACACACAGCCTAGCCCTTTACCAGAGGCATCGCAATATAACTCAAATTGCTCCGCAGGATCAGGAAGGACTAACACAGGAGCAGTAGTCAGTCTCTCCTTCAACTCCTGGAAGCACTCCTCACACTCATGTGTCCACACGAATGGAGTCTCCTTTCGGGTAAGGCGAGTCATCGGTAGCACCATCTTGGAGAATCCCTCTATGAACCTCCTGTAGTACCCAGCCAAACCCAAGAAGCTTCTCACTTCTGTAACCGTCTTGGGCCTCTCCCAATCCATCACGGCCTCAATCTTGTTAGGATCAACTGCAACTCCATCAGCGGAAATCACATGACCCAGAAATTTCACCGCCTTGAGCCAAAACTCACATTTTGACGGCTTAGCATATAGCTTTTTCTCTTTCAACACTTGCAACACAATTTTCAAGTGCTCGGCATGCTCCTCCTCTGTCTTGGAGTAAATCAAGATGTCGTCGATGAAGACGATCACAAACTGATCCAGGTACGGCTGGAAGATCCTGTTCATGTAGTCCATGAACACAGCGGGTGCATTGGTGAGTCCGAACGGGATCACCAAATACTCATAATGCCCGTACCTCGAGCGAAACGCTGTCTTTGGGACATCCTCCGGCTTAACCCGTATCTGATGGTAACCGGACCGGAGATCAATCTTGGAATATATGCAAGCACCCCTGAGCTGATCCAGCAAATCATCAATGCGTGGGAGGGGATACTTGTTCTTGATTGTCACCTTGTTCAACTGTCTGTAGTCGGTGCACAACCGCATAGTCTCATCTTTCTTTTCACAAAAATGACCGGTGCTCCCCAAGGAGACACACTCGGCCGAATAAAATCTTTCGCTGAAAGCTCCTCAATATGCTTCTTCAGCTCTGCCAACTCCGGTGGCGACATCCGGTATGGAGCCAATGAGATAGGCCCCACACCAGGCAATAAATCTATGGAGAACTCTATCTCCCTCTGCGGTGGAAACTCAGGAATCTCCTCGGGAAACACCTTGAGGAATTCCCTCACCACAGGGATGCCAGTGAGATCCTCCTGTGTCCCACTCACCAAACCTCCCAACATAACATAGCCAAATGCCCCTGCTCTCAAGGCCCTCCTCGCCTGCAGGACTGAAATGAACAGTGAGGAACTGGCTGTGGACCCACCCGGAGACATCACCACTCTCTTGGCACAGCAATCAATCAATGCACAGTTTCTGGTCAACCAATCCATGCCCAGTATAATCTCCAGGTTAGCCATCGGCAATCCTATCAGATCTACCGAGAAGTCACGGCCATCCCACTGAAACGCTACATCGCGATGAACAGTGGAGGTCAAACATTTTTCTCCGGTGGCGGTGGTCACCCGCATCGGTGGAGAAAGCACATCACTGGGCAACTCAAGCCCCACAGCAATAGGGGTAGCAACAAATGAATGTGTTGCCCCGGAATCAAACAATACATCAACAGCTGACCCACCAATGGTAACGGTACCTCTGACCAGGTTCGGAGCTCTGTCCGACTGCTGACGATCAAGTGTGTACACTCGCCCCGTAGTAGGTGGCACTGCTGGTGCCCCAGTAGGAACCATCTGCAATGGCACAGCCTGCACTGCAGCAACTCTCGCCGTCGGGCAATCACTGGAGTAGTGGCCCTCCTTGCCACACTGAAAACAAATCAGCTGACCGGTAGCACACGGCCCAAAATGTGACTTCCCACATCCTGAGCATCTGGGAGCAGGAGGTCTAGCTGCGCTCCCCTGAGTAGAAGTCTTTTTGAACTGATTTGGCGCTTGCTTAGCCGCCAACTGTTTGCCCTTGCCTTTATTTCCAAGCTTTCTGTCTCTCCAGGAAGCGGAACCACCAGTACCCTGTGGCACCTCAATCTTGGCCTTCTTGGCCTGACACGCACGGCAGTAGTCCTCAATGTCGCGGCACTGCTATACTAAAGCTCTGAAGTCTCTCGAAGCAGAACCAGCAATGTCCTCATTAAGTCCCCTCCGGAACTTAGCAGCAAGAAAAATAGGAGTCGGTCTCGCCATGCGGAAATGAGCGAACTTGACCAGCTCATTAAACTTGGCCAGGTACTCGTCGACAGACAATGAGCCCTGCACCAAACGGTCAAACTCTCCCTGTTTCCTTTCCTGAGAAAGCACTCCTCAAAGAACGGCCACGTCATCACACGGCCCTGCATCTCGTAGACATGAGAAATGTTGGTCCACCACTCATGGGCCTCGCCCTCCAGCATGTAAGTGGCGAACATCAGCTTCTGCGGATCGGTACACTGCATGATCCGGAAGATCTTGTCCAACGCCTGTAACCATCTGGCAGCGGCAATGGGATCATAAGATCCGTCGAAAGAAGGTGGCTTGTGCTTGCGGAAAGCATTCAGCCTGCGGTCGATCTCGTCACGATCCTCAGCAAATACGGGGATGGTTTGCAAAGCCCCCGTCAAATGACTGCCCTCACCCATCTGACTCTGGGTGTCCTCCTGTTGACTAGGCGGAGGTGGAGGCGGTGGCGGCGGTGGAGGTGGTGGAGGACACTGGCCAGCAGCAGGACCAGCCCTCAACTCCTCCAACATGACCCTCATCATAGTCATGTTGGCCATCCGGTTCTCCTCCAGAACCTCAGCAGTGGCTCGTCTGTTCGCATCTCTGATAGCGTCCAGCATCGCCTGGTTTGCCAACCTCGTGGCCTCCTGGTCGGCTAGTCGGGCCGCCTGCATCTCAGCTAATGCAGCCAGGATAGGATCCGATTGATCCTCGCTCGTACTAGGGTTCCTCCTTGGTGGCACCATGACTCTGCACAAGTTACACAAAGAATGAGTTGATCAGGCCCACGCCATGTGGTCACATATGCATTATCATAATACACACCAATCAGAGAGAACACCAAGTAGACACGCAACGAAACATCCTAAGTTATTGCAATACATACAGGCTTTTCCCTAGAAAGTGCTCTGATACCATAAAATGTAACAGCCCGTGTTAACCCGGATTGTTAATATACTATCGTATTAAGCCATGCTTAATTAAAATGCGAAATAACTTTTTCTTTAATTCAATTATGACGTCATTAAACTTAACCAACTTGATTACTTAATCAATTTCATAAAATACTGCCTGTATGTAAATTGCAAGACAACTAACTGAAATACCTCATATATAGATATAATGTGAGTATCAAAAGCCACAGGACTACAACACATAGCCTGGGTCAAAATCCTGATACTTTAATTACAACTTCAAATAAAAGACAATAACAAGTCTGTGTGGCATGGACAAACCCCATGCTCACCAAATAAGGCACAATGCCCAACAACAGTCTCAGCATAATATCATAATCAAAGCGGGAAAACATAAACAGCAGTCAACATCCAGCATGTCATAATAACATCAACTCAGCTCTGGCCTCCTGCCACCTGAGCCCTCAACATTACCTGATCCTGAAATAAGCGTCCCCAAACGTGGGGTGAGATCTCTAACAAGAAATCTCAGTAAGACAAGGGGTCCTCAAGGATCTTCCACCCCAAGCTCACTTACATGTGTAATATAAGTTCAAAAACAGTATTTACAATATAAGTTCCAAAACTATGCAATGCAGCAGATATTCATGCCATGTGTGTTTATCAAATCTACTGGCCAGAGAAATGCAGGAATACGTCTAAACCCACATGAGTACAAGGAACACCCTTGCACCTCACCCACAGCCTCACCATCTTGTATGTGCTACATACTCAGGCTTACCGTATAGGTGGACACCACATGCATATCATAAAAGCACATTGCATATAATAGCTCAACAGCATTTCCAAAACATCAAAGCATGTAACACAACATGCATAAACCACATCCCCATGGGACATGGTGGAACCACAAAATGGCTAAACCGAGGACACGAAAGCTTACCTTGCAAGCTAGCTATCCAAGCCAAGAGTCCAACCACTCTCAAGTCCAAACACAGCAGTATCACAATCTGATATGGACCAATAATACATCATTAATTATGCATCACAAGCATACAAGTTAAAGACTACGCCTTTCCTTTACGTTTTACGTCTTAAGGCTTCCAACAAAGCCATAAGCCCTTAATCGTGTGATTCTGACTTAGTTTATTAATTACAGAAGTTCAACTTCCTAATCTAGGGTCCACAAACCCCCAATAGCTTACTGTTCACACAGCACAGCTACTGTTCTGCGAAATCCCAGAATATCCGGATATTGCAAGGGACATATCCGGATATGCCATATCCAGATATCACACTGGCCATATCCGGATATACCATATCCGGATACCCAGTTCCCACATCCGAATATGAATATCCGGATACCATATCCGGATATGAATATCCGAATACCATATCCGGATACTGATATCCGGATATCTGCTCGACAAATATCCGGATATCTCACAACAGAATGCAGTTTCTGCATTTCGTGAATATCCAGTCCAAAGATCCCACTTTTAACACATATACACGTTAAAGCATGCATCTTTAATCCATTTTAGGTTCATTATCATTATACCTTATGTTTACTCATTAAACATAGCCAAGACATCAACTTTAAGCATCACAACTTAAGATCAAAGGTGAGGGAACTTACTCCAAGTTGAAACAGAGGAACAATGGCTCTTGGAGCTCACCACAGCCCCTCAAACTCAGACCAAAAAGAAGCACGAAAATGGCACCTCCAAGGTTGGTTCTTGCACCACAAGATGGCTCCTTGGCACCACCAATGCCAAGCCAAAGGTTCAAGCCACTCAAGCTCACCAACTCAGCCCACCAACCTCACACACAGTAGCTGAAACACAGCCCAGGACACTCCTTACACTCCCACAAGGATGGTCACAAGTGTTAATGAAGAGGGAAAGGGGAGGAACCAAGCAAAAGATGAAGACTTGGCTCAAAAATGGTGAGGAAGGCAATGGAACAGTGCTTCACACTCAGAGGCAGCCTTCTCAACGTAGGTTTTACAGGTTTCTAGGGTTGTGTGCCCTTAGTGGTAGTATAAATAGGCAATTGGTCACTTAAGCGCATTATTAGCCTTAATAGCAACGCAAAAGATATTGATCCCAAACTTTGGAATCTAGACCTACACATTTTTCTAAGATTTGTCATATTTTTATTTTATTTTTCGGAGCACCTTTCCGGTACGCGCTTTTCCATAGCCAGTATCAGTTCTGGCATCAGATTACATTATTTTGACTTGAAACTTGTTTTAAAAGTCCTACATAATATTCTAGTAATTATCATGCATTCGTCATAATTTTCCGGGATACTTTTCCGGTACGCATTTATACCGGGTAGCAGAACCGGTATCTGCGCTTTTCTTCCGAAAAGCGACTTTCAGCATTTTTACTCACTCAATATAGTTATTTAAGCCCAATAATAATTATTAAGGTCAATTATGGAATCTTTTCCTAATTATCATAATTAATTCACTAATTACCTTAATTAGCGGTGCGGGTTCTTACATTTAACAAGTCCCACATTGGACAATTGGTAGAAAGTGGGAGAGTATATAAGCTCCCACCTCCATCTTTTTAATTGGCCCTTTGGTCACTACATATTTTATGTAGGGGGAGGAGATAGGTGGGCTTTGGTTCACCACCACACACACGCGCGCGCGCCGCCGCCGCCGTCCGGCCGGCCGTCTCGGCTCGGTTCGGTTGTGTGTATTAAAAATAATTTTTTATTAAATTATTTTTTGTCCAAACGTTGCTTCCCTCCAAAATTCGAACCCACCCACCGATTTTTGAACCGAACCGGTTCTTCCTTTTCACGAACCGGTCAAAGGTAGTGTCTGCTCGCCGAACCAGTCACCGGTTGTACCTGTTCGTCGGAACGGTCACCGGTCACACCCGTTCGCCGCCGTCAGACACGGCGGTTCGCCGCCGGCGACTATTCATCGTGACCGGTCAGTGTCTATATATAGACACTGACACATTCAGAAATTCATTCTGGTTTTTTTTCCTGCACTTAAACTCTGCCGGAATTTTTGTTCTTCCGGTATTGCATACTGTTTTTCATCATCCGGTGTGAATTCCTCTGGCATACTGTTGTGTTCGTTTGGGCTGTTTATTGGTAGTGCCACCATTCTTCAGACGGAATCCGTTCTATCCTGGGAGACAAGTGTCCATCAACCTTAGGCATCAGTGAGGGGGAAAATTGTCTTAAGGAGACACGTTCTGTGGGCTCGAATTTAATCTTCTCCTGCATACATACTTCTGTCTAATTCTTTATTCTGACTACAAGTAAGTCTGTTCTTATTTTTATTATTGCACAGTGATAACTCTGATCATTTACCCCTTATGTTCAATACATGGGTTCAAGGCTATAGTGATTTAATATCACCGTCCGTCTTCAATAACAATCTTAAGACAATTTTCGGTGTTTTGAACCTGTGATCAGTATATTTTATTTTTCGTTATATATACTGTATCTGTTATAATTATTGTGTGATTAATCTGTGCTATTAATCTGTGTGACGAATTAATCTGTGTGATTAATTTCGGATTCTGTTTGTGTAACAGAAATGGCTAGTGTAAGTACAAACAATGCCAATGTTAATGCCTCTGTTCCAATGCATGCTGATAAGCCTGAAAAACTGAATGGAACAAATTTCAAACGCTGGCAACATAAGATGTTGTTCTATTTGACAACACTGAGTCCGGACCGTTTCCTCAAGGAAGATGCTTCCACACTGAATGAGGGAGAACAGTCTGACAAGGAAAAGGTTGCTGCCATTGATGCTTTTAAGCATTCTGACTTCTTTTGCAGGAACTATATTCTCAATGCTCTAGACAACTCATTGTATAATGTGTACTGTACCCTAAAGACCAGTAAGGAACTTTGGGAAAGTCTGGACAAGAAGTATAAAACTGAGGATGCTGCCTTGAAGAAATTCATAGTTGGCAGATTCTTAGACTTCAAGATGCAAGACTCCAAATCTGTTGTGAGTCAAGTTGAGGAACTTCAAGTGATTGTGCATGAAATTCATGCAGAAGGAATGTCTCTTAGTGAGTCCTTCCAAGTTGCTGCCTTCATAGAGAAATTACCAAACTCTTGGAGGGACTTCAAGAATTATCTGAAGCATAAGCGCAAGGAATTATCACTTGAAGATCTGGTTACCAGATTGAGAATAGAAGAAGACAATAAGATGTCTGACAAGAGGAATGGCAACAACCCTATGATCTCCAAGGCTAATGTAGTTGAAGAGGGATCTAAGTCAAAGAAGAGGAAATATTCTGAAGATGGAAATGCTAAGCAAGGAAAGGGCAATAAGTTCAAAGGCAACTGTTTCAATTGTGGGAATCCTGGCCACCGTGCAAGGGATTGTAAGGAACAAAAGAAAGATCAGAGGAAGCCACAAAAGTTCAATAAGAAGAAGAAGAGCACTCAAGCCAATATGATTGATATTGCTGATCAGGTTGAAGAACTGAATCTGGCAGCAGTGGTGATGGAATGCAATCTTATTGGAGACACAAGGAATGGTGGGTGGACACTGGCGCCACCAGACATGTCTGCTCAAACAAGGGGATGTTCTCCTCCTATACTCCTACTGATAATGGTGAGAAACTCTATATGGGTAACTCATCTACTTCAAAAGTTGAAGGTGTGGGAAAAGTGGCTTTGAAGATGACATCTGGCAAGATAGTGACACTGAATGATGTGCTCCATGTGCCTGATATTCACAAAAACTTAGTCTCTGGATCTCTGTTAAGCAAGAATGGCTTTAAACTTGTATTTGTTTCCGATAAGTTTGTACTTACTAAGAATGATGTGTATGTAGGAAAGGGCTACCTTAGTGAGGGCCTTTTCAAACTGAATGTGATGACTGTAAACAATTCTGATATTATTAATAATACTACTACTTCTGTTTACTTGCTTGAGTCTTCTAATTTATGGCATAATAGATTAGGACATGTTAATTTAAGGTCAATTAAGACTTTAATTCATTTAGATTTATTACCTAAATTTGAATGTCTAAATGATAAGTGCCAAGTATGTGTTGAATCAAAATTTTCGAAATTACCTTTTAAATCAGTTGAAAGATCAACCGAATTATTAGATTTAATACATACTGATATATGTGACATGGAATCTACACTGTCTAGGGGTAATAAGATATACTTTATTACATTTATTGATGATTGCAGTAGAGATTGTTATGTATACTTACTTAATAGTAAAGATGAAGCAATTATTGCTTTTAAGCAATATAAAAGTGAAGTTGAGAATGAACTCAACAAGAAAATTAAAATGGTAAGGAGAGATCGTGGGGGAGAATTTGATGGCCCTTCGAGGAATTCTGTATAGAGTCTGGTATTATACACCAGACAACAGCTCCTTATTCATCGCAATCAAATGGGATTGCAGAAAGGAAAAATCGGACATTAAAAGAGATGATGAATGCCATGTTGATTACGTCCGGTTTACCACAGAATTTGTGGGGGGAAGCCATGTTGACGGCTAACTATATAATCAATAGAATGCCTCACAAAAGGACAAAAAACATCCCATATGACATATGGAAAGGTAAGAAGCCATCCCTGAAATACTTTAGAGTGTGGGGGTGCTTGGCTAAGGTTGCGGTTCCTAAACCTAAAAGGTTGAAGATCGGACCTAAAACCGTGGATTGTGTATTCATCGGTTATGCACTTAATAGTAGTGCTTATCGGTTTCTAGTGTATAAATCAGATGTTTCAGATATACACGCTAATACGGTTATTGAGTCAAGGGAAGTTACTTTCTTTGAAGATATATTTCCGTATAAGAAAATACATGAATCCAGTGGCAATAATGATGATAAGATATCAAGTGATAACAGTGATGATCAGGTTGTGATACCTCGAGATGCTACAACTAATACTGATCCTATAGAGGATATAGAATATGAACCTAGACGTAGCAAGAGGCAAAGGACAGCCACATCCTTTGGACCTGATCTTATGATGTATTTATTAGAAAATGAGCCTCGGACTTATAAGGAAGCTATAATGTCTCCAGAAGGACCATTCTGGGAAGAGGCTATCAATAGTGAGATAGAATCTATTTTGTCCAACCATACTTGGGAATTGGTAAATCTTCCTCCTGGCAATAAGCCTTTAGGGAGTAAGTGGGTGTTCAAAAGAAAAATGAAAGAGAATGGCACTATTGATAAATATAAAGCAAGGCTTGTGGTAAAAGGTTACAGGCAACGTGAAGGTCTCGATTATTTCGATACTTATTCTCCTATTTCACGGATCACGTCTATTAGGATGTTGATCGCAGTAGCTGCTTTGAATGGACTAGAAGTACATCAAATGGATGTTAAAACGGCATTCTTAAACGGCAACCTGGAAGAAGAGATATATTTAGAACAACCTAAAGGTTTTGTTGTTCCAGGACAAGAACAGAAAGTTTGTCGCTTAATAAAATCAATTTACGGGTTAAAGCAAGCTCCAAAGCAATGGCATGCGAAATTTGATAATGTTATGTTATCAAATGGATTTCGAATTAATGAGTGTGACAAATGTGTCTATGTTCGAAATACAGGAAAAGGATTTGCAATTGTCTGTCTTTATGTAGACGACATGTTGATTATGGGTAGTAATTGTCAAATGATCAATGCTACTAAACAATTACTGAAAAGTAAATTTGATATGAAAGATATGGGGATAGCAGATGTTATCCTAGGTATTAAAATCCATAGAACGTCTGCAGGGTTGGCCTTATCACAGGCTCACTATATAGCTAAGGTTCTTGAGAAATTCAAAAGTTTGAATATAACCCCTGTGAGGAACCCTGTAGATTGTAATCTTAGTTTATTAAAGAACACTGGTAAAGCTACAGCACAAAAGTTATATGCTCAAGTGTTGGGTAGCCTGATGTATGTTATGAACTGCACCAGACCTGATATTGCTTATGCAGTAAGTCTGCTAAGTCGCTTTACTAGTAATCCAAATGAAAATCATTGGAAAGCTATGGTAAGAGTTTTGGGATACTTGAAGTATACTCAAAATTATGCTTTGCATTACGAGAAATACCCCGCAGTTATAGAAGGGTATTGTGATGCAAACTGGATCACCGGCTCTAATGACACTAGATCCACAAGTGGATATGTGTTTACCCTTTGTGGAGGTGCCGTGTCTTGGAAATCATCCAAACAGACTTGCATCGCAAGGTCAACCATGGAAGAAGAATTTATTGCTTTAGATAAGGCTGGTGAAGAAGCCGAATGGCTTCGTAACTTTATTGAGGATGTTCCTAATTGGCCAAAACCGGTACCATCTGTATGCATACATTGTGATAGCCAAGCCGCTATTGGAAGGGCCAAGAACGTCATGTATAACGGTAAGTCTAGACATATACGTCGTAGACATGATACCGTAAGACAACTACTCTCGAACGGAATCATTACAATTGATTATGTTAAGTCTAAAGAGAACATAGCGGATCCGTTAACCAAAGGGATTCCTAGAGAGTTGGTTGAATATTTGTCGAAAGGAATGGGTTTAAGGCCTATCAATTGTTGACCATTGTGTTAACTCTACCTAGAAGAGTTGAGATCCCATGAACTAGGTTCAAAGAGACAACTAAGTGATGTTCGACTGTCCAAACACTGTGGAGTTTTTAAACTCATACTCATTCCTAGACAAGACAGTGTATTTATGAGGGTAAGCACTTGGGCTTTTAATGATTTCTTAATCTGTTGTGTTCAGATGATGTATAGTGAGTTACATCACAAGAAATCACCTATGTGAGTGTGAAGTGAGGGTCGCTTCTATGAGAATTTTTCAAAGGCCGATTCTCTAACAACACTCGCAGAACCAGGTAGGTGTCCCACGGCCAAAATGGGCGCAACAAAGGACCAACAATGCTAGAGAAGCAATTGTGTGACTCCTATTGTCTAGGTATACACTAAAGGTTGACGGTTCAAGTCGCCCTAGACCACCGATTGACCGAGTATATCCGATAGGTTTTCACTAGAGAAGGTTCAAAGGTAACTCCACCTATCTCGATGCAGTTGTTTCTAGTTGAGGAATTTACACTTTGCATTTATACTCTTATGCATTTTATCACGATGATTTGACTTCTTATCCATGTGGGGGATTGTTGGAATTAATGAGAAGATTAATATACAATGATCCATTGGTTATGAATAAGCAGTTGGTTAGCAA